>JAVXUO010000553.1:0-228552 GCA_033065855.1 Escallonia rubra | reverse complement strand
CAGGGGGTGAGGACGCTCCTATCACGGCACGAGGAGTCGTGCTAGGCAGGCCGCGTATGCGGCCTTTCGGCCGATTCACGACCTCCGGCGTATCCAGCCATCGCTTCAACCCCCCAGTACTCGCAGCCGTACTAGTGGACGCTGATGGCTGTCCGGACTGCTGCTCGGACCCCCTTAGCTGTTCATACGAGGCCTGCAAAAATAGTGGTTTAACGATATGTTAGGGCATTAATTAACGAAACAGACATTGAGGATAGAAAGACAAAACATTAACAACTTAAATAAATTGACTCACATCGATCCGCCGGGCAATATCTGAAATATAGTCGCCCGCCTGGTGCGTCTCGTCCTTGTCCTTCTTCCGCACGTGCGTCTGAGTATAGGTCAGAGCTATGACCTCATCCTCCTCCAGATCCGGGTGCTCGACCGCGTTCATGTGTCGGACGATGTCGTGTGGCACCGACCCCCCCGTGTGCGTCGGATCTCTGTTCTGTCTGTTCTCGGCCCCGCTCTTACTCTTGGCGTCCCAACCTGGATCCGCAGCCCACCGATCTATCATCTCCCCCCATACACGGTGAGATATCCAATGTGGGGGATATCTCGTCATCTCCGTCATCGGGGCACCGTCGGGCAGCAGCTTCTTCGCCCGGTCCCGTGCGTCGTGAAGCCATCGGCGATAATTCTTGTCGATGTAGGTAAAGAAGGCCTGCTGCCCCAGTGCCTGCTGCTGAGGCGTGTCAAACGTAAACCCCTCTTGTAAGGCATTCAATAACACAAATTAACAACAGAAAACAAACTGTAATTAAACATTTACTAACGCTGAAAAAAAATACTTCACCGTACCAGCCACTCCTCCCATAGGGCCTCCCTCGCAGCGGCATCCCAGTCCTTCCAGTACAGGCGTGGCTCGAAGAATCGGCCCTTCACAAGAACGCCGATCTTCGTCCTCGCCAGATTCTCCAGGATCCTGCCAAAGAAGTAAATAAATAATGAATACAGTTCAAATATAAATTAACACCCCAAAATTTTAAACATAAGGCATGAGGTGATATTTTTAGTACTTACAGGCCCTCCTGCGTGAGCGTAACTCTCTGTTTACGCTGGGGGTCGATGCGTACCCCGCGTGTCGGACCACGGCCTCGTCGAGATCCTACAAAACACAGACATTAATACAGTTCAAATATACTTTAAATATAAGGCTAGCGAAAATGTACTAAACACCGTTATAAACTATACCTGAGGTAGAACCCACGGAAGATGGAGAATACACGCGCGTGTGGAATGAATCTGCGTCGGGCTGGGGCGACGACTGGGGCTGGGGCCCCATCTGCTGTCCGCGATCACTCTGTGCCTCGTCATCAGTAGGCAATGACGAGGTGGGACCCACCGGAGAGGAAGCAGCTCGGCGTCCAGCCCGGCCACAAATAGCCCGTATCCTATCCATATCTGACTTCATATAGATTATATACAAAGACATTAGCACGTTAAAAACAATAATTTGGCATAAATCATCATCGGCACTATATATATATATATGAACGGATGTGCAAAAACACATCAATAAACACCAAGTTCTAAAATGTTACTACATTTTTCCCGTGATGTTACAACATTACAAGTCAATCATTTTCAGTTTGCGAATCATCTTCATCACTTTCCTCGTCGCCCTCTTCTTCGTGGGACTCGTCGTCCTCTTCATCTTCTAATTCATCCTCTTCATCAGTAGACTCGGTCACATCATCTCCAACACTTTCCACGTCTTCCGCGTCATCATCTACGACTTCTTCTCCCACAAGAAGTGTTGTTGGAAGAGGAAGATCGTCCTCCTCGTTGTTGACCTCAACAGGGAACAAGACACGTGGTTGGTCGGCTTGAAAGGAGTCTAGCTCACTGTCATATGTCACGGGCAATTTCTTGGACTTGATAGTTGTATACCAATGAGATTTGGGATTGGCGACGTCCTCCGCGTAAAAGACTTGTACAGCTTGACTAGCAAACACAAAGGGCTCGTCTGATGCAAGTCTTGACTTGACATTGACATCTACAATCCCTTGAGAGCTAACACGGATTCCTCTACTGCATGTGACATCGAACCACGTACACTTGAACATTACCAGGCGGTTTTGGGAACCCAGATATGTTAGCTCAACAATCTCATCTAGCTCTCCGTAAAAGTCCATGCAATTCTCGGCATAACAGTCGCCGTTGACCAAGACTCCACTGTTTTGGGTTTGTTTTGTTCGGTCATCATCTTTTACGTTAAACCTAAACCCGTTGATGATATAGCCTCCGTAACAGGATGTTTGTTTGTTAGGGCCTTCGGCTAGTAATTTCAAGCAGGAGGCCACTGGTCTATCCATTGACTGAACCTATTGTAGATGACGGTAAAAATTAAGGATAAATCAGTATACTAATTGGCCACAGAACTGTATATAACACATAATATAATTTCGTTAAACAATCTTACACGGATTTTGAACCACTGTACAAATTGTGATTTCCGATGAGATTCAAGTCCAGCGGGATCAGTGATTAAAGATTCCGCATCGAACTCACTGCAAACCAATATAGTTGACTCGCTTAACACACACTTTCAATTATGTACAGCAATGTAAGTGAATTAAGACTTTAACTTACTCAACGAATGCCGAAACTTCATCGCAATTTAGAAGGGCATATATTGTTGCAGCACTGTACTCTTCATCCGTTAGCCATCGAGTATACGTTCGGCCGAACGGACTACCTGACTGCTTGAATATTGACAATTGCCCTTCCAAATTTGTGCTTGCTCCGGGGTCATTTCGGCCTAGTTGATTTAACCTTGTACCAACATCAGGCCCGAAATATTGACTACAAAAGTTTACAAGTTCTTCCATTACGTAAGCCTCCGCAATTGAGCCCTCAACCCGAGCCTTATTACGGACTTTTTTCTTTAAATGGAACATGAACCTAGAAGTTTAGCGAATCGAGTTAGGTGGAATATCAATGATAACAGATGTCGCATTAAGTGTAAACGAACAACTGTAACAATTTAAGGATTACCTCTCGAAGGGATACATCCACCGATATTGCACGGGTCCACCCATCTTAGCTTCATATGCCAAGTGAACAGGCAGATGCTCCATTGAATCAAAGAACGAAGGTGGGAAGATTTTCTCCAGCTTGCAAATCGTCACCACAATGTTCTTCTCAAGCACTTCCATGTTACTCACCCGGATCGTAGAAGAGCATATATCTCGAAAGAAATGAGATAATTCAGTCAAAGTCTCGCAAACAACCCGTGGCAACAGTCCCCGGAAGGCAATAGGAATGAATCTCTCCATGAATACGTGGCAGTCGTGACTCTTCATCCCTTGGAACTTGCATTCCGATACATTGCAACAACGAGATATGTTGGACGCAAACCCATCCGGAAGCTTCAAATTCTTAACCCACTGACAGACCTTCTCCACTTGTTTCTTGTCTAGACAGTAAGGTGCTTTCGGAAGTATGGTCCTCCCACTGACTGTCCGAGGATGCAATTCACGGCGTACACCCAACTGTTGTAGATTCCTTCTCGCTTTAAGGTGATCTTTCGATTTGCCCTTGACATTCATCACTGTGTTGAACACATTATCAAAAATGTTCTTCTCAATATGCATCACATCCATGTTGTTTCGGATAACGAGCGTCCTCCAGTAGGCTAACTCCCAGAAGATACAAAATTTTCTCCAGTTGTGCTCTTTCCCGAACCCTGCAATCTTCTGATCCGGCACACCCTTACCGTGTGGTATGTCAGTATCAAGTGCCTCCAGGTGTGAGAGTACTTCTTCACCAGATGGGTAGTCCAGTGTGACAACCTCACGCTCGATTGTCCCGTCAAATTTATCCTTCTGCCTACGAAACTGATGGCCCGGTGGCAAAAGCTTACGGTGACATCCGAACCACGAGGCCTTTTCGCCGTGCTTTAACGTATGACCGGGGTTCACGCCCATACAAGCAGGGCATGCTAGCTTCCCATGTGTGCTCCAGCCACACGTCATTCCCAATGCGGGGAAATCATGTATAGTCCACATCAAAGCAGCCCTCATCTGAAAATTTTGTTTAAGGGATGCATCATATGTTTCGACTCCATGATTCCATAACTGTTTTAACTCATCAATCAACGGCCTAAAATACACATCTATGTCCTTACCGGGACTCTTCGGCCCCGGAATAAGCAACGACAAAAATATATACGGCTTCTTCATGCACATGCCTGATGGAAGGTTGTACGTGACAATAATAACAGGCCAACAGGAGTAAGGCGTGGTAGACTGACCGAAAGGGTTGAACCCATCGGTTGCCAGACCAAGTCTAACATTCTGAACTTCCTGAGCAAAGACTGGATGCCTGCGGTCAAACTCCTTCCACGCCTCTCCATCAGCTGGGTGTGTCAGCACATCGACATCGTTGCTGCGAGTCTCACGGTGAGCCCTCATATGTTCAGCCGTATTAGAAGAGTAGTACATTCTCTGAAGCCGTGGTGTGACCAAGAAATATCGCAATATCTTTCATGCAATGTTTTTCTTCTTCCTTTTGTCCAGTTTGTACCTCGAATGATCACATACTGGGCACCGAGACAAATCATTATTCTCTTTCCAGAATAATACACAATCGTTATTGCACGCATCTATCCGGTCATAGCTCAACCCAAGTTTCCTCATCATCTTCTTCGCGTCATAGTACGACGGCGGTAGCTTTTCACTTTCGGGCAGTATTTCTTTGATTAAGGTAACAAACTCGTTAAAACCTTTCTCACTCAGCCCGTGGTCTGATTTCAACTGTAATAACCTACTAACCGCAGACAACCGTGTGTGTTTCGGAGCTCCATCCCACAGCGGCTCTTCCGCAGCTCTCAACAACTCATAAAACTGATGAGCCCCCTCGTTCGGCGGTTGTGGACTGTCGTTACCCCAGTCAACATTAGCATGCCCAGCATCCATAATCATATCTCGGTAATCATATCGTGCCTCCTCCCTAACTTCAGTTTGACTAGCCGGGTTGGACGACAATACTATCGTTTCCCCGTGCTGCGTCCACCTTGTGTATCCACCCATAAAACCGTACCGACGAAGATGCCATTTTACTTCAATTCTTTTTCTCCAGTGCAACAACTCACATCTACCGCACGGACACCTTATCTTATCAAGGTCAACATGTGCAGGATGCGCATAAGCGAAGTCGAGAAATTCGTCAACGCGACACTCAAAATCTTCAGCATTCTTCCTTTTCATCCAACTTCGATCGACTGACATGACGACTGAATTATCGTACTGTATACCACCTTCAATAATGACCAGTGATTAGGCATTGCCGATGTAAATATGAATGCATGAATGTTACAACATGTCTACATATTTCCCCTCCACTCTTGAACAGGTAGTGGTCCTATCCCATTCAGAAAAGCACATGTTTATAAAACAGTGAATAACTCATGCTTAGTCCCATGTCTGTGGAAAATTCGGCAGCACCTCCCCGCATTTCTCCAAGTACACGACATCGATTAGGTGTTCTAACATTCATCTAACCTTGCTCAGGAAGGTTTAACGGATGTTAGAACACCAGATCTATATGCACCCGGAGAAACACACGAGAACGTGTACCAAATATCCACGACATAGAACACAAAGCATGAGTCAAAACACTATTTTATAAACAATTAGCTTTTCCAAATTGTCCAAACTGGACATCCAAAGGCTCATTACAAGGCATTACTTTGTAATGAGTACCTTTGAACGGGAACTAAGGGTTTCTATGCATGCATGCGTTCAGAAATTGATAAGATATCCAAGAATCTTTCCGAAATATCAAAACTGCAGAAAGATCGTTACATATGTTACCAATTCCACATTAAATAGAATTCGTTGGCAACGAGTTGAACCATCTCGTTGCCAATGGACTTCTCAAAACAACAACTAATATAAAGAAGGCAGGGTTTGTAAATAACGAGTAATTGAACCATCTCTGGGCAACATGGAGTAATTATGGGATGTACAAGGGCTAATTAGGGCTAACTGGGTTATTAGGGTTAATTATGAGTATTAATTATAGCTGATTAGGGTTGATTAGGACTAATTAGGGTTATGTAGTCCTAATTAGGGTTTAATTGTGCCGAGTAGTGCTGATTAGTCATAATTAGAGCTAATTAGGCTTAACTGGGTTATGTTAGGGCTAATTAATGTTAATGAGGGCTAGTTTCGGATAATTATAGCTGATTAGGGTTGATTAGGACTAATTAGGGTTATTTAGTCCTAATTAGGGTTTAATTGTACCGAGTAGTGCTTATTAGTCCTAATTAGGGGTTAATTGGGTTATGTTAGGGCTAATTAATGTTAATGAAAGCTAGTTTCGGATAATTATAGCTAATTAGGGTTGATTAGGACTAATTAGGGTTATTTAGTCCTAATTAGGGTTTAATTGTGTCGAGTAGTGCTGATTAGTCCTAATTAGGGCTAATTAGGCTTAATTGGATTATGTTAGGGCTAATTAATGTTAATGAGGGCTAGTTTCGGATAATTATAACTAATTAGGGTTGACTATGACTAATTAGGGTTATTTAGTCCTAATAAGGGTTTTAATGGTGCCGAGTAGTGTTGATTAGTCCTAACTAGCGCTAATTAGGCTTAATTGAGTTATGTTAGTGCAAATTACGACTAATTAGGCTAACTATAATCAATATGCGCATAATTGGGTTCATTTGGCTAATTTGGGGTAATTACAGCTAATTTGACTTTCATTAAGTTCTTAGGGTTAATTAAAACTAATTAGGCTCGTTAGAGCTAATTAGGGTTAATTGATTTACTAAAAGATTGTTAATCAGGACTAATTAGGGCAAATTATAGCCAGTACTGTAGCCACGATGAGATTCCAGGGGGTGCATGCTAAAAATGTCGCATTAACTTAACTAACCTAAATTTAATGCACATTCAACAATCTCAATTCCGACACCTCATATAGGGTGTCGATATGGTGTCCGATACGTGTCTGACACCTCCGGACGCGTGTCCGACACATACCGACACGTGTCCGACACATATCGACACGTGTCTGACGCCTCCAGACACTTGTCCGACGCCCACCGACACGCACCTCCAGACACATCGACATACGTTAATTTGTTTTTTAAACGTCGGACACCGTCGATCAGACGTGGTGTCCGTGTCTGCGCTAACTAACAGGTATCTCAATCCAATTGGGTCCCATCCTCCGTCAACAACCTAAATTTCGACACATCATATAGGGTGTTGTTATGGTGTCCGATACGTGTCTGACACCTCCGGACACGTGTCCGACACATACCGACACGTGTCCGACGCCTCCGGACACGTGTCCGACGCCCACCGACACGCACCTCCAGACACATTGGCATACGTTAATTTGTTTTTTAAATATCGGACACCGTCGATCAGACGTGGTGTCTGTGTCTGCGCTAACTAACAGGTATCTCAATCCAATTGGGTCCCATCCTCCGTCAACAATCTCAATTCTCAATTCTCAAATGCTCAATGCAATAAAAATTAACAAAAATCACACATTCAATCCAATTGGGTCCCATCCTCCGTCAATAATCTCAATATCTCAAATGCTCAATGCACAATTAACAATATAAAATCATCAATTAACAACCTAAAATCATCAATTAATAATCACAATTACTTCAAATGCACAACTAATAACCTAAAATCATCGATCAATAATCACAATTCTCAAATGCACAATTAACAACCTAAAATTATCAAACAAATGATCAATGTTCAAATGGGAAAAAATTGTTCAAAATGCACATATCCGATGCGCTTGAATTATTTCAATTTAGGGTTCGATTGTATTAGGACATTCAATTTAGGTTTCAATTAGGGGTTCAATTAGTTTAATTTAGGGTTCGGTTCGATTAGGGCATTCAATTTAGGGTTCAATTACTTCAATTTAGGGTTCAATTACTTCAATTTAGGGTTCAATTAGGGGGTTCTATTGATTCAATTTAGGGTTCGGTTAATTTGGGACATTCAATTTAGGGTTCAATTAGTTCAATTTAGGGTTTGGTTGTATTAGGGCATTCAATTTAAGGTTCAATTCTGTCTGTCGGTTGGATTAGGGCAATCAATTTAGGGTTTAATTAGGGGTTCAATTAGTTTAATTTAGGGTTCGATTCAATTAGGACATTCAATTTAGGGTTCAATTAGGAGGTTCTATTGATTCAATTTAGGGTTCGGTTGATTTGGGGCATTTAATTTAGGGTTCAATTAGTTCAATTTAGAGTTCGGTTGGATTAGGACATTCAATTAGGGGTTCAATTAGGTTAATTTAGGGTTCGATTCGATTAGGGCATTCAATTTAGGGTTCAATTACTTCAATTTAAGGTTCAATTTGGGGGTTCTATTGATTCAATTTAGGGTTCGGTTGATTTGGGGCATTCAATTTAGGGTTCAGTGTTGAAGATCCCATAAGCCATTGGATTAGGACACAACAATGTTTACAACTTCACAAGCCAACTTCACGGAACACATGTAAGTTATATTCGGAAGTGGGTAAAGATGTTAGATATGCATATACTTGGCATGTGTTATTCAAGAGGGATTTGATTTGCTCAAGACACATGTTTGAACTAAATAAATGACCACTTCAACTTACTGCGACAATTTTTCTTTTGATTCTGCTTCTAACTTTGATTTATTGTGACTAAATGTTACTTGCTATAATGCCAGTTCGTATAAACCAACCACCATAGCCTTATCATAAAGTTCATATTGATTTTTTTCACACTTTGTTTGAAATCAATCCTTTTAAGTTGGATTTTAATTTAAGAATTACAGAATTTTTGCTTTGTGTTTGAGCAACCGAGGAAATGAATAGGTAATGAAATATAACACAACTATATTCTTAGCAAAAGGTGAAAAACGATTATGGTAAGTGGTTTTATATGTATTGATGACAACACATGACGGTGGGAGAGATATGCTAGTTATGGTAGCAATGCAAGTCATGGTGCAGCTGGAGACGGGGAGATTGGTGTGGCATCAAATGCGAGGTGGTGGAGTGGTTTATATTGATGGTAATAGTGGTAGCGATGGTTGTATGATTATGGCATCACTAGTGACACTAGTGATGGGCAGTAATAGCAACGACGGTGGTTGTGGTGTAGCATCAGCGATTGAGGTGATGGTGTTGCATCAAAGGCGACAACGGCAGTGGTGGTTGGGCGAGTTACTGATGGCAATGGTGGCGGTATTAGAGAATCATTAGTGGTAATGTTGGTGATAATAGTGATGGCGTATGTAGCAGCGACGATGGTGGTGGTGATAATAATGGGGTCGAGGCAACAGCGGCGATAAGGGTCTTTGAAGACGGAGAGGAAGGCGAGTCCTGGTTTATGAAGGGAAGTGCTCATAGGCCCACAATTGCAGCAAAGAGGAATTGATATAGCTTCTCACATCTGCTCTTCCCATGGAGGCCTGATTCGCAGAAAAGACCTGGTCCAAATGATGGTATAAGTGGCCCAAAACCAAATGGGCCAAGGCGACTTTCTTACCAACAGTAAGGAAGGAGGCCAGCCTTAAGGAGGCTTTGTATGGACAGTCCTCAAAAAATTCAAGCAAAAACTGCCTGGAGAGAAGTTAAAAATAAGCCTTCTGTCTACATCCAGGACCACGGACAACCATACTTAGTCCACAAATTGTAGACTATCTTGCTAACTGTTTGATCTTGGCCTGTGGGGTACTCGTTTGCTGAAGTCAGCCATTGCCCTAGAATATCTTCAATCCTCTCAGCCTCTGGGCTAGACTCGAGCAGAGAGAATGATCACCAGTGAGCTCGAGTCCTAGGAGTTTGAATACATCCTGGAGCGTAGCTGTGATTTCACCAAAGGCTGTCCCAAGGGTGTGACACTCCGTCTTCAGCATGAGACCAATGCTAAAAAGGCCTCGTTGTCTTGGATAATAGATAACTTAAGAGTGCTATAAGCTATCTTCAGAAGACCCACTTTCTTAATAATGGCAAGGTAAGAAGGATGAGGCAAGATATCTTCTGTCCAGGCATCCCACTTGACAATAAGGGGATTGGCAGACTTGAAAGAAATAGGAGAGAAGGGCATGTTGCCACGTTCGGTATGAAAACGAACGATGGGTTCATGGAGCAAAACTGAACATCTTCAAAGAAAGAAGCCTTGCGGTATTCGGTTTCATATATAGCTGCACAAAGCACTAAGGCACGCTCTCTTTGAGGCCATGGTTGCAGCAAAGGAAGGTTAATTCGATAAAGGGAAAAAGGTAAGAGGACGGAAACAAGGAGCAAGAAGCCCAAAAATCGCATAAGGGATGAGGATGAGCCGTTTGAATGCAAGAATAGTTTTAACTGAAAAACGTATTTCAATTGCAAAACGGATTGCCGAAATAGAAGGGATATCATAATGGATATGCACGCGAGACCCTTCTATATGAGGCAAGGCGGAATGTATGCTACATTTGGCTACTATAATTCATGTCATGATATTGTTAAGTGTTCAATCTCAAAACACAACTCACACACCACTCAAAACGCTCAACAAGCACACACATGTCTGCACAAGGCATCCAAACACATGCACACACATAGAACACCAACATATAGGCTGCCTACGACAGCCTCTCTCCCTCCAAACCCACACATCCTCATAGCCATTTTGACCTAACTCACCAAAGGTAATTAATTGGCTCAATAGCATCCCCACCCTAACTCACCAAAGGTAATTTCCATCATTCTTCCTATGACCATTCCTTCATGACTAAAGATCAATAGAACAAAGAGCTTATACGAAATTCAGAAAGGAAAAAGAAGACATGATACAACCAAGCTTATACATGATACAACCAAGCTTATACGAAATTTAGAAAGGAAAAAGAAAAAAGAAAGGAAGCTAACTTGAATGAAGAACAAAAATAATTAGGTTTAGTGCACTTACCTTATGATAAAGAAGACAGCTAATAGACGGCGGCAGTGGGGGCGACGGCGTTGGTGGCGCGGCGGTGGTGGAGAGCTCTTCACGCGGCGGTAGTGGCGGGGTCACCGTGTAGGGGGATCGCTGGAGCTGAGAATAGCCGTGGGTGATTTTCAGAGAGAGAAACGGGGAGAGATAAAGAAGCAGATCTGTGTGTTTTAATCGAGGACTTTTAGCGACGGAATTACCCGTCGCTAAAAGTCCGTCGATGAATGACAAACTTTACTGACGGCATTTTTAGCGACGGTATAATTCCGTCGCTTAAACAATTTTATAAACCCTCAAAAATACTAATTTTGTAAAAAAAAAATTAGCGACAGCATTTCCGTAACTAAAAGACTGTCGCAAAAAAAGTTGTCGGCAAAAACTTTTGTCGACGGTTCATTTCATCGGTAGTAATATTTGACGACGGACTTTTACCGACGGACAAAAATTCCATTTACCAACGAAATAGCTTCCGTCGGTAAAAATTCGTCGCTAAAAACGTATTTTCTTGTATTGGTAGCCCTATAAGAAAGCATTCTCCATAAGTGTTACATTTTAGCAAATAAAGTTGAACATGTTTGGTTTACTATGAGCATTGCTCCATTAACCAAGCTTGCCAAAGGAGTTACGTTCAATGCCATTTGAGTAGAGAAGGCAACTTGACCCAACCCCCCATGGATATCCAACCTGCCCTACTCCTGTAGGAACATATTTTTTGACTTTGAACGAGTTATAGATCAGGATTGGTATATAAATTTATAAACTGAATGATGGGCGTCTATAGTTTGTATCGGTAGCTAACCCACCCACATGTATACACTTATCAATTATTAGTTATTACTCTAGTTTAGATTAGTCCTCGTTTGCCCGTAGGTTCATATAAATAAGGTGATTGATTAAAAACCTTAGCCAAACACACTTACACTTCTCAATTCTCACTTATTTTATTCTCAATCTTAACCTTAGCCACTGTTGCATTACGCTACCATCCAGTCATCCATTGAACCTTAGCAGCGGCTATCTTATTCTCTTTCTCCCATTTATCTTGTCTCTTCTTCTTATTCGATCATTGACTGGCATTATCGTATCACCATCTAGTTGGTCTCAACGTTAGTCACAGTCCGTCCACCACTGGTTTGTCGCTAGTCCATCCCTGCCATTCGTCGTCTTGCATGTCCACCAACGTTGCTCGCCTTCTCCCTAACTTACCCACACCAGTCTCATTGGGGCGGGTTGGGTATTTCCCAGCCTATCAAAAGTAGTACAATCATCCCTTAACCCGATAGCGGGTGGAATTACAGTTTAGTCTGTTGGGACGGGTGTAAATCTAATAAAGCACGCATTTGATGCGCCCCATTGCCATCCTTAATCTCGAGCACGATTTTCATAGCAAGTTATGTTGTTTACAACTTGTGCAACATCAAGTTCAAATTAATTATCGTTTATATTGGGAATTAAGGTCAAAGCCTTTTGCATAACACGCGCGAGCACGCGCGCACATACACACACGTGTATAATATGTACATATACATACACATAATACATACAGGGAGTTGATAAAATTCCACCACTGGCAACTTGGCCGTCCACATTGACAACATGGAAGGGCGAGATTACAATATTTTTAGCAAACTTTCATCGTCCGACCCATAATGGAGCGAATGGTGAAGTTTCTCAATTTATTCTCTGTTGACGAAATGATTCAAAGAACCTTATCAAGAATGTAAACTGACATCCCCCATATTTGTCCATGCTTCCCTCTGGTTTCCTCGCGTTCCATAGGTTCATCGGTTACCATCAACAGTACAACAAAGGAAGCGCTGTGTGAAGGGTATTTTGGTCAAAAGAACCGTCCGCCCCATAATGGGCCAGACAATGCGAAGGTTTTCAAAAAAATAAAGTGATCTAGTCCGTCCATCCACGATGGATGGATGGCAAGATCACTCTGGAAATTTCAGCTAAGTTGCCAGCGTTGGTTTTGGATCAGGTCCCGTATATATAATACGAGCCTAATCCCTATAGAGCGTTCGATAAAATGCTATTCATCAAATGGTGATCCAGTCTTTTGTTGAACATTGCTGACGTGTGAGATCAGTCTTTCTTTTTTCGTATCTCATCGGCCTGCACCTACAACTAGCGGGCTATCCTTTTTTTTCAATATTTCCAAAATACTTTTGCCCCTCCCTTTAGTGCAAAACAAAAAAAAAGTCCTTGCAGCTCTCTCTTGCAACAAGCGGTCTACTAGGACCTCATTATTTTTCTTTATTTCTCCTTTTCTCCCCCCCCCCCTGCCGCACCATCCATTTCCCCACCACACCACTTCACCCACCCCATACACACCATGGTATACACACATACAGACAAACGGTGGCACGTGCACATATGCATAACACACCTCACGTACACCCACATGTGTGTGTATGCGTGCAGGGGTGGGTGACATGTGTGTTGTGTGGTGGGTTTGTATATGGAGCGAGGATGGTGGTGGTGGTGGCTAGTGGAGGATGGTGGTGGGTGAGGGTGGAGGAGGGAGAAGAAGATGAAGAAGAGAAAGCTGAATTGAAAGGAAAATTTTAATTCCATACAGCCCCCGCTTCTTGCAAGAACATGCTGTGTGGAATTTTTATCTCTTTTTTTCTCGCTAAGGGGAAGGGCAGGCGCATTTTGAGAATATTGAAAAAATGGATGGCCGGCTAGTTACAGGGTCGGCCTAGCGAGAAACAAAAAAAATGTATATGCACACACACACACACACATATGTATTGTGTTGCTCGCGCTGGTAACTTCAATTAAGTTTCCAATGTCATATAATCGACTATCCATCAAGAACGGACGGACCAGATCTAGTTTTTTTTTATTTAAAAAAAGGCCCGTCGTCCACGTCATAATGTGGCGGACGATCAGTTTGACCAGAATGCCCTTCCTGTCATGACCACTTATGGAATAGTGCTTGTCCGCTACATTATGTAGCGGACGATGAGTTATTGTTTAAAATTTCAAATCAAACTCGTCCGCTACATTATATATGGCGGATGAGGAGTATTTATATGAAAAAAGCTCTAATTGTTAGATCTTGTTTCTTCTTCAACATCTTCTTGCCTCTCTATTGAGCTCCACTCGCCTCCATATTCAGCTCCACTCATGCCCTTCAAGTTTCAAGCTCCAAGCTACCACTTAACACTCCAAGCTCCAAGCTTCACTCAAGCAAGTAAGTTTGTGATATCAATGGCTTGTTGGTGTATATGTCTTAATTTAGAGAACTTGTGGGTAGCATGGTTGTCATGTTTAGGAAAGTTTTTGAGATTATGTTTATTATATTTGGCATGTCTAAATTGTCAAACTCTTTTTAGAATTTTTATTTACTATGTTTAATAGGATGTAATTATTTTTATTTATTTATTTTACCTAAAAAATGTTGCGATTTGAAGCTAAAAAATAAGTTGTTTCTACATAGGTCTTGTAATACAATATCCGATTTTAAAGCAAGCTCGAATGCACCACTAGATGCTAGTGATCCTTATCTAGGGCGAACTTTTCGAACATTAGAAAAAATGAAAGTATTCATAGAGATCTGATTTTAGCATCAGAATCAAGATAACTAGAACAAGTATCATAACAAAGCAAGTGTGCTCACGGTTATATGAGTGTCATAAGAGTAGACTACCATCATAAAATAACAAACATGTTGCTAATGATCAAGTGGGATATGCGCTTAGAAGGCGGGATTGCTTTGGCGTGCACAGGTTGTAAGGTCAAGGTGTTCGTAAGCTATAAATTCAAACAAGATCATTTGGATTACTAGCTTGAAATTGACACACAATCACTCGGCAGTAATGCCTTCAAAAGTGAGTCAAATGCATCAACACAAGAAGATGAGCTGTGTTGCAAGAAGCCTGATTTATACAATGAGTGAAGCACGGATAGGACCTACCGACATTATCAATGTTCTTGTTGAATAGGCTGGAGGAATTCAAAATTTGAATTTCAACGCCATAGACATTCATAACGCGGTCCGAACCCAAAGACAAGACGTGTTTGATGTTAGTGATGCTCAAGCCACAATGAGCCTATTGAAGCAGATGCAAATGGAGGACCTGGGGTTTACATACAACTTTATTCTTGACGATGAGCATCGAGTTATGACAGTTTTTTGAGTCGACGGGCGTTCTAGACATGCTTATCAAATTTTTAGGGATGTTATGACTTTTGACACCACCAACCATACTAACAAGTATGTGATGTCTTTTGCTCATTTCACAGGCGTTAATCATCACTATCACTCCATCCTGTCTCGGTTTGCATTATTAAGTAATGAAAGCGATAGTTTTTTAGTATAGTTATTTCACACGTGACTAGAAGTGAAGAACTATAAAGTACCCAAAGTTATCATCAAACGATCAAGATTTGGCAATGAAGAAAGCTATTGCTACTGTCGTCCTCGATACTCGACACAACTTATACACTTGGCACATAAGCAACAAATACTCTGAATGTCCACATCACATGTATGCAAAGTATCCCGACTTTAAAAAATATTTTGACAGGTGCGTTAACAAGTCGTTAACAATTAAAGAATTTGAAGAGAGGTGGGAAAATCTGTTGAGGATTACTCGTTGCAAGACAACAACTGGCTCCAATCGTTATATGAACTCAAAGAAAAATGGATTGGCTTTTACACTAAAGGGTACTTTGCTACGGGCATGAGAACGATGTGCAGGAGTGAATCTAGGGGTGCCATGTTCGATCGCTATGTAGATGTAGCTACGAATTTGAAGAGTTTTGTAATAAACGAGCAAAAAATGGTTGCATAGATACTCGTGAAAGTAGGGATGGCAAAAAGACCCGTAACCGGTGGTTACCCACCCCGCCCCGCTCCTATAGGAGCGGGTTTTTTTTACTTTGACCGGGCAACAAGGCGGGTATGGGTTTTTTTTTAAAAATCTGCAACGGGTTAGGGGCGGGTATGGTATTTAGTCCAAACCGCCCCGCTCCCGCCGTGGTACACTAACCCTATTCACCCTTTAATCCTAGCCATCCATCCCACATGTATATAACATATCCTTATCATCCCCATTCCCCAACCCTAATTTCCAATCATCTCTCACTATCTGTCGACAACTTGGTGCCGCTTCAGTTCTTCACCCTAATTTTCATCTACCGTCGGCTTCCTCTCTCCTGCCGTCGGCAACTCCTTC
Organism: Escallonia rubra; assembly: GCA_033065855.1. NCBI lineage: Eukaryota > Viridiplantae > Streptophyta > Magnoliopsida > Escalloniales > Escalloniaceae > Escallonia > Escallonia rubra. The sequence goes on along the minus strand of JAVXUO010000553.1, from coordinate 212,379 downwards.
TTCTCTCCCCATCGTGGCGCCTCCTTCTTCTCTACCCCCGTCGGCGACTGACGTGCGACCGCCATAAAGGCACTGTCGGCCACTGACCCAACAGCGATGGTGTCGTTCATCAGCAAGCTGTCGGTGTCGTTCATCAGCAGGTCGTCGCTGCTGTGATGATGGTTTTCGATCATCAGCAAGCCGTCGCCGCCGTGATCGCTGCCATCTGAGTATATTGGCCTACCGTGATCTACTGCCAAGCTTCCCCACCGGCCACCAGCCGTGACTAAATCTTCTGCCATTGGAAGCAAGATTGGAAGAATCGCGACTGACTGACCTGCTGGGTTTGGGTGGGGCGGGGATGGGTTTTCTAAAGTATGTTAGGGTCGGATATGGTATTAAGGTTATAGAACCCAGTGCGGGGCTGGTGCAGGGCGGGGTGGGATTTCAGGGGTAGCGGGGCGGGTTCAGATTTTAGCAGATTCGCATCCGCCCCGCCCCATTGCCATCCCTACGTGAAAGATAAGGCTGTGGATTTTGTAAACATGTACAATCAAGAAGAAAGCTACTTGAGATCCCATTGGAGGTAAAGGGTGCAAAGGTCTGTATGAAGGAGATGTTCAGACAATACCAAATAAAGCTCAAAAAATTGGGACAATACAGTTTACACAAGGTGGCTACAGCGAGCACACGTGAATACAAATTTTATTCCTTGATGAATGACCTCACCCATGAGAAAGTGCGTACACTGTATAATGTCTAACATGACACAGAGACGGATACGCTGACATGTCTTTGCATGAAGTTTGAGTTCTCTGGTATGTTATGTCAACACATTCTATGGCGGACTATCAAGGAAATCCCTGATTATCTCGTCTTGTCGCGATGGATTAAAGTTGCAAATAGGTTATACGGTACTGTTGCCTTCCTGGAGTATTCTTATATTGATTTTGAAGAATCGGAGACATTGCATTATAATCATCTTGTGACAATGGTCACTCGTTTGTCTGTAAAGGGTTCTTCTACAATGTCCGAACATAAATATTCCGCGATCTAGCGCTAAATCAAGATCCCATGGTTGACAATTTTGAAGTACCTTTAGCTAAAAATGCAGAGGACTGTGATACCATTCCTACAAAAGAAGAAGAAGAAGAAGAGGAGGTAGTTGAGGAAGATGATAATGTTCAATTTTATCCGACCTTTGGATCCAATTATAACGCAAATGAAATGTCGGAAGAGATCAATACGAATGAAGAGCTATATTGAACAAGTAACCTAAGAAGTTGAAAAAGTGTGTATTTTGCAATAAAATGACCAACCATGACAAACAGAACCTTACAAGGCATTGGGATAAGTCCAGCGGGTTTGCAAGACAAAGAAAAAGATAAGTCACAAGAAGAAGAAGTGCACATTTAGTCTATGTAATCTTCTTTGTGTTAAGCCTAAGAATTTGAATTATCGACTTTGTAATAAACTTTTCTTGTATTAATAATCAATTTAGGTGTAACATTGGGTTATTCACAAATTTTCTTTTTTATCGTCTCAATTTGAATGTACTCTTGCAGTGGTTAGTTTATGGTAATTTTTTAAGAGTTGTGTCTCAATGGCCAAAACTTGCCTTTTTTTTTTCTCCAAGTGTTGTGACTTGGGCTTACTGCTAGTCCATCCGCCACATCATGTAGCGGACGGCCAAGCAAAGCATGGCACTCCAACACTTAGAAATTTGCCAACTTTGGCACCAATATGCTTAATAGTCCGCCACATTATGTAGCGAACGACCAAGTAGAGAATGGCACTTCCAAAACTTAGAAAAAAAAAATTCCGACTCTGGCTTGCCTCTTTTACCAATCTACTCAATAGTCCGCCACATTATGCGGTGGACGGCCAAGCCGTACCTTTGGTTTCTGATTTTCTATCTGCTATATTAATGTGGCGGACGACAAAGTAGCCCCAAAAACTCCATTCCATCTTTATAACGCACCATCAACACCATCATCCTATTATTCCATCTTTATAACACACCATTAACATCATCAACCTGTTTCAACAATTCTCAAAGCAATCATAAACACCATATTCTCATAGCAATACTCAACCACAAATCCACCAGATTCACAGATCAATGCTCAACCATAAACACATGACGTTTTCAAATCAATATTGGAATAAAGTGCTCAATAGTCATATAAAATCAAACTTTGTTACATAAAAAACATACTCAAATTAAATAAGATGTTACACCTTTGGTTTAGCTGGAAAAACAGTATCTCGAACTTGTCTAGGTTTATAGTTTTGAATATATATATATATATATATATATATATTGTCTCGGCTTCAGTTGTGCTTTTTTGAGGCTCTCGGAACGACAAATGAAGTCCATGTACATCAACCATAGACACCGCAATCCGATCCATTAAGTTGCATGGGCCTGTGTCTTCACGCGAACATCGAGTTTCATTCTTGTCGGTGGTTTAGACCCTTGGAGTTTGCAAAAAATGACATGGAATAATTTCTGCGAAAAAAGAAAAGAAATGTAAGATATGAAAGTCGAAGTAATAAATTAAGTTAAAAAATAGATAATCTATAAAGACAAATGTTATTCTCACCATAGCTCCTAAGGATCCACTATAAAGGTCCTTATGAGGCAGCAACAGAGTATCGTTGTAGAGACGTCAAAGATGAAACAACTATATTCGATGGTTGGTAGGAAAGCAAAAACCAATGACTATGGTTGAGGACCGGTATTAGAAAGACATATGCATCCTCGATAGTCGCAGAATTCCGACTATCAGTAAAAAACAACATGACAACGGGATCAAGAACATAACTGCTTAATGCATGCTTCCTTGGGACAACACACCACCGGTCCAAATCTTGCCAAAAACCATCAAATGTGTATCGAACATAAGCGCTTTAGGATACGCGTCTCCTCCATCACGCTCCCTACGGATTAGAAGTTTGATATATGCGTTCATCACCAAATCATCCAACAACAATCTAGTCTGAAAGGAGAAAAAATTGTCCTAACTCACTTCGTAATCTAGATCAGAGTTTTTCTGGCTTCATGGGCTTCAAAGGATGACCTTGACATAGGAGGGCTGGGATCGACGTGGGATATATTTTTGGCAGGTTACTTCTTAAGGTTGTTCGAGTACCCTAACGCCCAAAGTCCAAGACACCGAAAATGGGACTTGTATTGCCTTTGAAACAGATAAGTTTCCAAATTGACTAAAGGGTTCTTATGTAACAACTGCCCTTAAGCAACTCAAATAAGGCTGATTCTAAGCAAACCAGAGATTATTTATTCCCTCACTCATAGCCGAAGGCTGCTCCCAGGGATCACTTATTCCCTCACTCACAGCCGAAGGCTACTCCTAGGGATCACCTATTCCCTCACTCACCACCAAACAATGCCCCTAAGGATCACACATTCCCTCGTTCACGGCCGGATGCCAAGCTAGCCTCAACCTACATAAAGAAAGATCATTTGCAAATTTAAACCTTATAAGATCATGCTTGAGCAAAGAATGCAATTTGAATAAGAAATTTACGAGATTGCGGGCTACTCGCTGACCAATTACACCTCTGGGCTGGTATTTCTCGCGTATTGCCCATGACACCATGTTTATTCTCCTTCGAGTAATGTGGTAGTACCACTGTAGATACTGCTCGATGCTTATCACAAGGTCGGGCTCCGACACAATAGCTGCCAGTGTCCTACCAGGACTCCCACAGTCCAATCTCATATCCCACAGTTCCAGGCAATCAACCAGCCCAAACGTTTATGCCTGTGGGTTCCTATTATGTCTCATGTCAAGGGCATTTATTGGCAACCCCTACATGCATTACAACCGTCGCATGGTGCGATCTGATAGTTGCCACTTTGGAATATCCCAACGGATCAATGGAGTGCCCAAAGAGCATAAAAATGAATGACTCATCCACTTGCCCTTTCAATCTCTTGTACGACGCCCAACATGTCGAACTCCCCCCAATAAAAGATTAAGTTATGATGGTTGTTGTCTCTTCTCGAATAGTAGATGTCCTTCCGATTGTATTGCCATACACGCAATTGAGGCCGCATATTTTGGGTTTTGGGCCTAGGTTCGGGGCACCTGACACTGCGGTGTTCATAAGACCACACCTGACCACAAAGACAAATAGGTGAATTGTGGTCAAAATTTATTGTGCAGTGGATAATAAAAAACAAGAAAAAATTAAAAGAGGTGATATGATATCCTTGCAACAACGAGAGACAGGCACATATAGCTTTGCAATCAGTCCTTATTGCTTAATGCAAAGCACAATACAAGTATGCAAGGGTGGCTGCACCCGAAGCATACTCGCCAACCCCATGCATATCACCCAAGAGAGTCAAATACCTCACGTGAACGTAGTTGTTATCATTGTTGGGAACAAAATGACCCCCATCACAAAGAGCAGAAAAGCCTTTGTGTGCAACCATATCATCCCTTGCGTGACGTTTTTTGACAAAACCCCAAACGTATCTACCAACCACTTTGACTTTATTCCACCGTTCCCGAATGCGCCCTGCAATATTTGACAAAGGTTATCCCTAGAAAATCTCTTATGTTGGCCATTAATCTTAGCAAAACAAACTGGCCGTCCAGTCACGTGAAATCCTAAGATGTACCCTACATCTTCTAAAGTGATTGTCATCTCTCCAAGAGGGAATTGAAATGTTTCACTTTTTCATCATTCAACAAGTGTACAAATTAAGGAACAATCATGTTGAAAAAACACATCCCATGGGTTGGAACACCAAGCCCTATTCCAAGCAACAAATGTTTCCAATTTGGGTGCAACTTCTATTGTCAAGTGCTTTCGCTACTTCTACTGTATAAAGTATGAAATAACAAAGTCTATTTAAGGAAAATCTACAATGTCCATGATTGAAAATTAAAAAATAATCACAAAACTTAGTATCTTACTTCTCCTCTCCAAATTGATGTACTTATATGGTTTGTTTAGTCATTTAAGACAGAGAGATCTTCGGTTCCAAGATTAAAGGCCATATTTTTTTACTGAAATTAAGTAAATATATCAAGTTCGTAAATTGCAACCAAACGTTGGCAAATCTAGCTTTGCCAACACTAGCACATGCATAATACATCATCTATATAGATATATTCATACACATATGTACACACATAATATATCATTAAAGTCATGTGCAATACTCACAATGTAGAGATTAAATAGCAATAAAGCATGGGTTTGTAGAGATCCATTCGTCTTGTATGTCTAGGCGTCTTGTATGACTTACATACTCATACAAGACGAATGGATCTTTGTTTCTGGGATTAAAGGCCATTCTTTTGATTGAAATGAAGCAAATATATCAAGTACGTAAATTGCTATCATACGTTGCCAAGTCTAGCTTTGCCAACACTAACACATGCATAATACACACACACACACACATATATACACACATAATATATCATTAAAATCATGTGCAATTCTCACATTGTATTGATTAAACATCAATAAAGCATGGGTTTGTTGACTTACATGGTTATTGCACGATTTATGGGTATCCTTCGGAGATTCTAGGGCTTGAAGACACAAAAATCATAGATCTATTTGCTAGCGATGCTGGGAAGATGGTGAAGAAGGAAGAAGAGTTAAAAAAAAACTAGTGTTTCGATCTTTTATACCCATTGTCCGCTACATTATGTAATTGACGATGGGAACTTCAGAAAAGGGGAACTGTTAAACCGTCTGCTACGCTGTGTAGCGGACGAGAGATTTTTCACTTAAAAAAAACCCGTCGTCCGCTACATTATGTGACAGATGGCACTATTCAATCAATATCGGGGGCTTAGGGGTATTCTGGTCAAACTGACTGTCTACTAAATTATGTAGTAGACGACGGGCCTTTCTTAATAGAAGCGAGATCTGGTCCTTTCATCCTTGATGGATGGACGGCCCAATGGTATTGACAACTTAACTGAAGTTACATGTGCAAGCAACGAATTAGCTCCCACATTTTTTTTTTATTTTCTCTCTCCCGTCATTCTCTCTCTCTCTATCATTCATCAGTTTTGCTTACAATCGTCCTATCATCGGCCCTTATTGACGGCCAACCTCCACACTGAGGATGCACCACCCCCACCATCACAAGCAAATTCCTAATGTGCAAAGACCCACATCGTTGCCGGCTGTGCTCCTTCTCCTGCCGACCTTCAGTGCGGGTGACCAACCACCCCTACCATCACAAACAACTACCACCATACACGTGTTGGCCTTATCTCCTCCCACATTATAGAAAAAACCACACCTTGCCCAATCACCAACCTCTGGTGCCGGTGACACACCACTGACCACTGTAGTGGACGACCCAATTGGTGAAAGAAACTGATGATTAAATAGATATATTCCCAATTAAACAAATTTAATTCAAAATTAATGAATCCTTTTTTAAAATTCTGAAATTTAGAAGAGTGGTTGTGATTGGTTTGTGCGATGAATGGTGTTAGTTTTGTGATGGGGTCATGGTTATGTGATGTTGCCGTTGAATGTTTCCATGGGGTGGAGGTGGGTGGTCTGTGATGATGGGGGCAGTAGTTTGTGAGGTTGTCGGTGATAGGAGACTGGCGATGGAAGGTGGGCGGAATCTGAGATGTGTGTGTGTGTGAGAGAGAGATAGAGAGAGAGGCTCAGGGGAGGAGAAAAACGGAAAGAAATAATTAGGTGATTTTCATCAAAATTGCATAATTTTAATCACTACTTCGCTTTTCCCATATTTATATAAAATATGTATATGCACGTACCTATTAATGTAAATATGTACACTCGTGTGTGTGTGCGCGCACACACACACACAAACTATACCTATTCATATAGTTTGCTCTCGTAGCCATCTTCATGACTCTTTACAACCTTAGCAACAAAAACTTTATCCTCACCAACCAAAAGTTTCTTCAACAAACTTTCTTATGTGTTCAGCAACTTGAAACTTCAACCTTCAAATAACTAACAACTTCATACTTTAATTTTCTATATTCTATCAACTTTGAATATTACAAACCATGCATGCATCAACAAAAGCTTAATTATTCTTCTCACCAACAACATATACTGGATTTGGAACAACAAATTCCTTTGCACAAAAAAATTGCCATGCCCCCTTCATGAGTTTATTTGGAATGTCTATCAATTGATTGAATGCAGGTTTCTTATGTATTTCATTTTTGCTTATGTCTCCAAGAGCTTTTCCTGTAATTCCGGTCTCTTGAATTTATTGAGATATCTTCCTTCTTCTTCAGTGAGAATTGATTAAGATTCCCTCGTTAGGTTTTCTGTATCTCTATATTATGATGAGAGTTTTTCTTGCACTTATGTGGCCAAGAGCTTTTTTACGTTAGCATGATAAATCTTAGTTATTTCTCCAATGGCTTCCTTATTTTTCCATATATGATTCTTATGATTGGGATCATCTCTCTTTTATTGTGTGTGTTAGTTCAAGGGACTTCTCGTAATTCCCCTTCTGACTCAAATTGGGACAGGGAAAGCTTGAATAAAGAATAGAGGTATTAGAATAGAGACATGTAGAACATGAACAAGCATAAAAAAGACTAGGAAAAAATTGGAAAGTTTGGAATAAGAACAAAGATTAAACGAATAGAGTGAGGCTAAAATGACTGAAACAATTATAAACATAAACGAAAGAGAAAAGGGGTTAGACCTACTCAAAAGGCTTCTTATATATCACGATTAAGGATTCCAGACTAACGTAGTTTGAGAAATAAGATGGCAAAAGTAAAAGTGAAGCGAAAGCTGATAAAATCTGACAAAAAAGGATGTGGTCGGTATTGTGACTGGTGATATCCTAAGATAGTCTAGCATACAGATTGAATTCACTAAAATTAAATGATTGAGCTCAAAAGTGGAATCTTGCATGATTTTCTCATAAACATGAAACTTTAGTTTTTGGTAGACTTATGAGATTGAAGTGCGAGAGTTACTTTCTCAAAGAGGAGAGGAATGACTTATACGTATGTGAGAGAAAGATCGTTAAAGCTCAAAGAGAAAATGCGGCTCATGAGTGTCTATCTTGTCTACCCCGGAAGATTTGACCAGAATTTTTAGCTTTACCAAGATCTCTTATGTCTTTGTTTACCCTAGAAATAATTTGCACCCATAGGACCCTTTTCCTACCCTTGAACAAGTCTAAATATTATGGAAATAATCCCTTAGTCATTATTGCTCAAAAGCTCGAAATTGGTGATCTTTATCCTTTCGTTGTCTCCTACACCTTACTATCTCATGGAACATCATGCCTATACATGTTCTTTTGCGGACTTTACTTTCTTCGATGTTTTTTTTGTCGCTCATTTTCTTCTAAGCTAGCCTTTATATCGAGCAAGCATTATGATGACTCACACGCAACATTTGCAAAATTGTGGAAATGCCTCTCTCCCTCGTGGTCTCTTCCTCACGCAAGTCTTCTTCCACTTCAAAATGCCTCTACCTACTTTGGACTCGAGTCAGTGACTGTTTCTTCTTCTTTTCATTTAACTATTATGACTATTCAATAAAGTAGGGCTAAAAGTCCTCAAAGACAATGCGACAACACTGTGTCACTTGTCCACGGTAATTCCTTATCTTCTTTTCCTCGTTTCCTCCCCCTACCTCCATAATACATTCTCTTTCCACTTCCTATCCTATCAATCCTGCACCTTAATCCGACTCAATACCCTTCAATAACCTTGAATCTTGATTTTGAAAACTTTGAAACTTTACTTTTACTTCACCTCCCGGTGCTTCCAGTATAGTTCTCCAACCTCACCACTTCTCTTCATAACTCTCCAACTACGCATCACCTCTCTAGCTGCAAATTAGAAATCCTTAACTACTACAGTAACTTCTCTAGTTATAAATCAACAATCCCTAACTTAGATTGTCATTACTGTATCCCAAAATGTCTCCATCATTCTTCACAACCAACAAACCATCATATCAAATCAAGCTGATCATAACTCTGCCAACAATCATATATTGAGCAATCATCATGACTTTCATAATATTTTAAATGTTATCTCATCCACCATGCCTGTTAGTCATGAAGAGGTTATTAATAGGCTTCACTTTCACTATAAAGAAGTTCAGCGTGAATAAGAGAATGTCATAAGGTCAACTGACATTATATCGAGATGGCCATACAAGTGACTACATAAAAAAATCGTAACATTTACTATATGAACTACGATACTGATCATGGGTTCCAGGTTGATCGTCCAGTTATCAAGGGTGGTGATGAGAACGATCAGTGATTTTTCACCCCTTCGATCTGATTTGAGCGAGACCTCGAGTTCACGAGAACACTTAAGTTCCTCCCCCTAGTCCAACTCATATTGTTGTTGCCTCTTCATCTCTTGTTCATATACGTACAACAAATCTTTACGACATAGCCTTACTATTGTAGTGTCATCATAAAAAAAAAGGGGGAGATTGTTGCCCTTATTGTGAATATTTATAATTTTGGTGATTCTAATAATTGACTCTTGTGAGTCTAACTTGTGTGTTAAGTATGTTTTAGATGCTACCATTTAAATATCTTGAATGCGTCAAACGCAAAAACTACAAGAGCTTTCAAGATTCTACTCGTGTGTTAAGTATATTTTAGATGCTATCAACTGTTTATACATACGTAGGAGTGAGGATAGGTAGAATATATAGGATCGTAGGGAATATTTGCATAAACCATTTTAATAAGGTATGTTAAAACAGTTCAAGAAAAAGAAATGATGGATTCAAATCCCATACTTCTATAATATTTGAGAATATCGAGTTTTTAAAAGAGCCTGATTTTCCAGTATTCAGAATTTAGCAGTAACTTTTGAGCGACAGAGGCTTTGTTCATCAAGCGACCAGAATAATGGGTGAGAAGAATAGGTTCACCAGTTTAAGGTAGAGGAGGAGTGCGAGGATCAGGAGTGGGGGATGATGAAGAAGTAAAAGAATGGACAAAAGTAGAACAGGAGGAGGGGACAAAAATTACCTGAGCGAGGGTGATAAGAATGAGGTTGCATACAATGTTGAGATGAATGAAAAATAGGAGTTCTGGTTAGAGATGTTGAAGAAGGTGCTCTGGTTGGCGGTTGCCTTAGAAGGAGGTCGAGGTGGAGCCCTACTAAGTAAAGAAATGATGTACTTGTCATCATTTTCGTCTTGAAGAATGAGTTGTTTCAGATGGGGAGTCCTCTGATGCTTGGTGGATATAAAGGAGGACCTTGATTCGTCCCTGAACGATGCATAATAAGAGGAGATGAAAAAGATGGAACTGGAAAGAATAGTTAAACAGAGGAGGAGCAAGACAAGAAGAGTTGGAGAAAATAATAGAAACAAACTATTTATAAAGTAGTCGGACCAGTTGTGAAGGTAGTTAGACTATGTAGAAATCATTCGGACTGTTCTGTGACCAATTTGACTGTTTCCAACAGAAGACAAATAAGAAGAACAGTTCGACTGTTATTTGAAGCAATTCGACCGTTTCCATAATTACTTCTACTATTCAAAAAATAGTTTGACTAGAAACCAAAACTGTTCGACTGAAGTGTTCAGAACCAATTCAAAAAGCAATAAAGTAAAAGTTTGAAAAGCTTTATTGTAACGCCCCAAACCCCAAGAGCCTGGTCATGTCACCAATTATCCATTCATAATAATCACAACTGCAAAATAACCTACTAAAGGTTAAACATAGCATATAAATGTCATTTAATATCTACTTAACACAAAAATTTGATGAAGCCAATCCATGACTTAAATCCCCTAACACAAATAAAAATTTCATTAGTCTATAACTAACTACTACAGTAGATAAACAAATAAACTCTTGAGCATCCACTAAAGAATTCATTGAATGACGTGTGAAACTATGCGGAGGAAAGGGAGGCGGGGGTGAGCTCAAATAGTTCAGCAAGAAAAAACACCATAGAGTGGCAAACGAATGGAAAAAATAGTAATAGCAGTAAAATGGGAATAGTTTTATTCTTACGTCATACCACATGCTATACAATCAAAGACTTGCGATCAATGGACACATATAGCTCAAAACATCAAAGAGATAACTAGGACGTGATTTATAACAATCGTAGTCTCAAAAGCCAAATGGACGGTAGCCACAACGACAAAATCCATTTTAGCCCTACGGCCAAATAGTCAAAGCTAAGGGCTAATAAATCATCCACTAGTCTGAGGTATAATAGACATCAGGTCAACATATAATAATTATTCTAAGAGCAAAAACAAATATCAAAATGAAAACACAAAGCAACCAATGACCGACGACATAATCGTTCAAAACCAACAAAAGAAATGGAGCTTTTCCTTACCACATTGCATAAAAGAATCCTTTAAATATGACAACTCGTCTGACAACAACAAATCCTATTATACTCAATTATATCAACCCAACTGTAGACACCCCATTTTTATAGTTATTTTTAATTAAATAAATAGTGAACTTTATTATTAATTAGAGTTAATTATTGAGCATAAGCCTAGTAATATGACTTAACTAATCTGGTCAAAAACAGTCTAATTGTTAAGTGTCTAAGTCCAATGATTTTGTCCAGACCAACAGTACAATCCAGTCTGCTAATTGATCTCGTTCAGTCCAATCTAATTGTGGCAGTCCAGTCCAGTGACTAGATTTATTATTTTCATTTTTCTTTTATCTTGTCTAGACAATTTAGGAAAATAATATGTGAATTATCGCTGTTGCAAAGATTAAATCAATGATTTATATGGTTAGAGCTGATAAATCCCGAATCTAGTTCATCCCATCGGTAAATTCAATGATAGTTACCGAAATTGGAGTCAGATAATGCCTCGAAATTCAAAAAAAATATTTTTAAATTATGGGATGAACCGGCCGGTTAATTGACTTTTCTCAATCTACGATTTTATTCACTATTCTTATTTATCTCCAGCTTTGAAGATTGACATCAGATTCTGCGTCCCAGAACTCTATAAGTAGGGCCTTTGGCCTTCATTTTTAGGGGTCGAGAAAAACTTATTCTCTTTAGAGCTTGGGTACTATTTCTCCATGAAGTGGTACCTTCTTGAGAATGTTAGCCATTCATACTCACTCAAAAAGTTCTTTTAGTCTTTGCATCGTGGATCATTCGGACAGGGTTCCTGACTCTTCAAGACAAGCAACTTCAATAGGTAATTTTAATAGCTTTCTAGTTTAGAAAAATTACATAGAATTGTCTCACATCCCCGTAGTCGCATTTCTATTATAAAAATCAAAAGAGTCTTTTACATTTCTGAGTCTAGGTCTAGGATTGAAATGTAGATTACTTCTCATAGGATTAGAGTCAAACTATGACGGTTTTGATTTTAGTTAGTCTAACATGATGCATAGAAAATTTGACCCCCGATGTCGAGTTCAAGCAAAAAATATACAAATAAATTTAGGGTTAGTCTTATTACATTTTGCATGCTACATATTTTGAAGAACAAAATTCAATAGAAAGGAAATAGAGACCGAAAGGGTATAGCGGATGCCTAACAGCTTCCCGCTACATAACTTAGTCTCCAAACCCGTCTCCTGATTTTTGATAGATCGGTCCTCCTTTTGGACACTTTAGAGTCATTCTTGGTTTTTCTTATTTTCTCTATTTTTGTTAATAAAATAAGATGATAACTCCTAAAATTCTTTATAGGGATTGTTCTGAGGTGGTTCGCTACAGTGGCGACTCTGTTGGGTACTAAAGCTAAAAGGACTAGACTTGAAATGATTTTTGGCCTTGTTGTGCTTTCTTCATATTTTGTGGCATGTACAATATGATATAACTGTGGTACTTGTGCTCTTATTTCCATACGTCACACACATGCACGTCTTTCCTCGACCCACCCACTCGAGGGCAACAGTTAAAGCCCTTGGACCTTTTGGTCTCCAGGCGATCTTTTAATTGTACCTTAAACTCCACGGTCCCGTACTAGAGGGACCTCCTGGTTCCTTGGTCTATTAAACGACTTGTACGTGTACTAGTGATCACCCATTATTAACAATCTGAATTATGGGTGGAGGTATATAGTATAGTCGAGCAGATGGAGTGACCTTTACACCGGCGCGTTGAGAGAGAAACCACACACTCGAACCATTTAGTGTTCTGCCCTTTGTTGAAAGAATAACTGTATTGGCCTATGGCATGTTGGCAGGTAAACCTATCAACATTCTATTAAGCTAACTAATAATCTCCCAAAAGAGGGAAGACTCTGACTAACCGGCTGGTTAACCGCGTTCCCAATTGGACGGTTAGTTAGTAAGTACATTGCTTGAAAAGTTCGAAAATGGCTGGTTTATACCCTGACCCTACTCATTGACCAACAAACCGGTTTATCCACCATAATGATGGACGGTTAGTCAAAATCTACCCTCCCAGAAAAAATCCCAGAAATAAACCTAACCAACCAGACAATTTGTCCAAATCCAGGATAGGAATCAGCGGATGGATATAGAAAAAGTATGCTTTTTGGGCTAAATCCGAAATAGGCGCAGCAAATACATCAAAAGAGGTCCTTACTTTACTTTTCAATAACAGGTTAAATACATTAAGAAAAGGAAGAGCGACCTCGGTTCATTCCTTTCATGAAGGAGCCAACAACAACCTTCCTTTCAGAATAATCAATAGAAAGAACTTAGCGAGAGTAGCCTTCTTAATGCCGGATGACCGGACGGTTAGTCAGAACCTGTCCTTCAAGAAAATTTTCAGAAATAAATCCTAACCACATTGACTAACCGGACGGTTTGTCCACCTAGGTGATCGATGGTTACTCAGAACCTGTCATTTCCAGAAAATTCCTAGAGAAAAAACCTAATCCCGACTGGTTTTCACTCTGTATAACCAGATGGTTAGTCAGTTCTAACCCAACTTTTGAAAATCCAAAAAACACCCAAAATTTTTTTTTCCCTCACCCCCATTAGGGTATGGGCCAGCCAGCTCGATCTATTAAATTTTTGAAAAATTTCTCTATACAATTAAGGCTAAGCGTGGTTGGTATCGGAACTTATCCGGGAAGCTCTCATGAACCACAATGGCTGAGGAACTCTGACAGATCATATTTGGTCCGTATTATTAGCAAACTACATAAGGATTTCCAGAACGGTTTTACGACTTTGACAAATCAGCAATCTCGAATAGTTGAGGAAATAGATAACCTTAAGAGGGGAGGTAGGAAAGAGCAAGAGGATGAAGGTAGAACAGAGAAAAAGGATGACAAGAAGAAAGGCCTGGAGTTTGATATTGGCAATATGAATCCGAGGATGAAGAAGTGAAACCTCTAGTTCTGGAGTGGAATCCCAAATTACTCAGATGAGGAGACCGATGACCATCTAGACCTCAGCACCCTGACCATGAACTCCAAGGATAGATTGACCCTAAATTCAAGATGTCAGGATGGATAAACTCGATAGGACCACGGACGCCATAATTCACGTCAAAATGTACATGCAAGCGCTAGCCCCTATTGAGTGAATCAAAACCAGTTAATACACTTGTTCCACTAGACCCTCATTAACCGCCTCTTGTTGGTTCCTAACTTTGGACGTAGCCTGAGTCTAAGCTTGGGAAGATGTTGTGAGAGAGTTCGTGAAGCAGTAGCAGTATAATGCCAAATCGGACATTATTCGGAGAGATTTAAAAACCACAAAGCAAGAACCGAAAGAGTTAGTGTCTACCTTTATTATGAGATGGAGAAATAAGGCCGCCTAGATGGTGAACTGTCCTAGGAGGAGTAAGTGAATATCGTCAGAAACAATTTGCTTCCTGTATACCATCACTACCACACCTTGTTCAAGGCCTTTATGGGATCCCTTATACAGATAAAAAATGCCATAAATAAGGGAACCATATCTCGTGAGTCAAAGCCAAGGGTATATCGAGTAGGACTAATGAACCCTAATGCGCAGCCGAAGCCAGTCGCCGCCAATAATGTCAACAATGTGCAAGCACCCCAGATAGTGTCATGAAAGGCCGCTTCAAAGCCTAGGATGAAGTTCAAGCCGTTGAATGCGCCATTCCACAAAGTATTTGAACAGTTGTTGAGGAGGGGTATGATAGCCAAGCTACCGCTTACCCTCATGCTAGCAGTAATACCGAAAGGATACGACATTCATGCTTTATGCACTTATCATCAAGGGAAGGGACATCCAATGGAGAAATACATAACACTCAGTCACGTCATCCAATACTCATCGACAAGTGAAAAGTCTCCCCGCCTGTTAAGCCTAACGTCCGGAAAGAACCCTTGCCGCCTCACAGGGTTAATTTCATCGATGATAGCCAACCATTCATGGATCCGACCACTTTTATTGTTCTAGCTAGCCAAAACCAGTTCAGCCAATTTCACTACATGATTCTCTGCCTCAGTTTTGTGATGTTATTACATGGGAAGACTTAATGGAAAGTGAGCCCTTCACAGTCGAGGAAGAGTATGATGAAGAAACCGATTTCAAGTTCAGACCTAATGCCGAGGTATCCCATCTAACCCGATCAATCCGAGTGTACCATTATATCCCCCAGCCAACTACCTCGGACCCCTTGTTTTCTCAGGACCCCCCAAACAATGAAGTTCTAAGATAGTTGAAGAAAATCCAAGCCAACATCTCCATTTGGGGGTTGCTATCTGCTTGCTACTCTCACCACCAAGCCCTCATCAAATTACTCACTAAAGCCCAGATACATATCCAACCCCAACCTGAAGACCTATCCCAAGTGCCAGGGGCTAAAAATTACAAAAATGTCCTCACCTTTTTTGAGTTAGACTTGCCGAAATCAGGACACAACTACAATGACCCCTTCCATATCACTAAACGAGCACTCGATAAGAGGGTTCCATTAGTCCTCATAGATAATGGTTCTGCTTTGAATGTTTGCCCCCTACACGCTATTTAAGCCTCGTCATTGACTCCTTAGAGTTTGCCCTTTCCAACCAAGCCGCTCGAGCCTATGACAACACCTGGAGAAAAGTGATTGATACAGTTAAGCTTCCGATGACGTTTGGAACTGCCAGTTTTGAAGTTGAGTTTTAAGTTTTGGATATACCTGCTGCCTTGAACTTCTTGCTAAGAAGATCGTGGATATATTCTGCCTGTGCAATCCTATCTACATTGCACTAAAAGGTTAAATTTATTTTGGATAAGGCCATCTTCACAATTATGGGTGATTCACAATTTCCCCAGATCAGGCAGGTAGAAAAGCACAAAGACTGTTGAGATACCACATGACTCGTTGGATGTTATGCTTAATGGATTCAAGATTGACAGCCCAACACAGTGTCTTGAGTATGAGGAAGTTTGTCTTATTGAAAACTCCCTCCCTTTGGCCCCTTATAGTAATATGACAACGTTCCCCATGTTGCGGAAGTTTCATTACTTGCCCGGGAAAGGTATGGGCCGAAATTGTCAAGGAGTTCCTAGTTTTCTAGCTCTTAAGAACAAGAAGGTTCACTTTGGGTTGGGGTATAAACCAACTAAAAAGGAGAAAAAAGAAGTCATCAAAAAAATGGTTCAGGCTAAGAAGGACAAAAAGAGCGGACATCGCATGAACGTCGAATGCATAACCAAGGTCCCCACCATGAATGAATGCTTCGTCAAAGAAGGAGAAAGTGGACCTTACTATGGTTTTCCAAAGCATGTCTACAGTGTGGAAACATGGAAGCTAATTAGAGGATGGGAAATCTTTTATGACTATGAATGGGTTGAAGATGAGAAACTTCCATTCTTGACCGAGCTGGGTACTGAAGGAATTTCTGATTGGAGGGATTTGATGGAACCGGAGGGAATAGCAAAATGCTTCAGCGATATGCATATCTTGGTGCTTATCTGCAAGGTGGATGACCAGATTTTTAACCCAGCAAGCCTAATCACTCCAGCATAAGGCGATGCACGGAATTAGATGATCGAGTTCAGACCGTTTATTGTGGGAGAGGTTACTGAAGGAAGTCATACTGTCGAAGATGCTCCGAAACCGGAAGACTTAGATGCTTATGTTTCCTTATCCAATTTGAAATCACTTACTATATTTTTCTAAAATATTTGAATGATAATATGATGGTTGATTTTGATAACTCCTTGGTTGCTGATATAGGTCATGATGAATTAATCAATACAGTTAATGACAAGTCACAACTAATAGACCCGGAAGAGAAAAAAATATTTAAAAGAAATAATGAAAGAAATAGAAAACTTAGAATCTAGTCATGGCAAGCCAGTGGCTGAAGAAATAGTCAAAGTCAACATAGGTACGCTAAAAAATATAAAAGAAATCAAAATAGGGGCTAGCCTAGATGAGTGAGAGAGAGAGAGAGAGGATAGAAGAAATCACTGCACTCCTTACAGAATTCATCGATATATTTGTTTGGTCATATAGTGACATGCCTGGTATAGACCCGTCGATTGTGGAGCACCACTTACCTACATTGTCTGAAGCCAAACCTGTCTAGCAAAAGCCTCGTAAGCTGAGACCGGAGTAGTCCCTTAAAGTTAAGGAAGAGGTGCTGAAGTTAGTCCACATTGGATTCATCCGAGTAATCGAATACCCTACTTGGTTAGCCAACATCGTCCAGTTCTCAAACCAACCATTCAAGTCAGAATGTGTGTTTTTTATCGAGACCTTAACCGAGCTTCCCAAAGACGACTTTCCTTTGCCCATGATAGATATGATTATAGACAACACAGCTGTACATGAGTTGGCATCCTTCGTATATTGCTCTGCGGGGTATAACCAAATCAAAATGGTTCCTGAGGATCAGCAGAAAACTACTTCACCACCCATTGGGGCACCTTTTGTTACACAGTCATGCCATTTAAATTAAAGAATGTCGGGGCTACATACGAGTGATCTGCTACCACCCTTTTTCGTGATATGATTCAGAATGAGGCGAAAGTATATGTAGATGATATGATCATTAAGTCGAGGAAGCGGGAAGATCATTGCACAGTCTTGAGAAAATATTTTGAAAGGTTAAGGCAGTATAATGTGAGACTAAGACCACATAAGTGTGTGTGGGAGTTACTGCCAAAAAACCGTTAGGTTTTATGATGAGCCAACATGGAATAGAAGTTGACCCAGCTAAGATCAAACCCATAGTTGAGATGCATTACCCAGGAGTGAGAAAGAAATCAGAGGGTTCTTTGGGAGGATCTTTATATCCTAATTAACCATGATTTGTGAGCCCATGTTTAAGCTATTGAAGAAAGACTCGACCAATGAGTGGAATACCTTGTGTTAAGAAGCTTCGAAAAAATCAAACAATACCTGAGCAACCCACAAATCCCGAGCCCTCCGTTACCCGATAATGCCCTATAATTACACCTAATTGTAATCGATACCGCAGCTGGAGCCATGTTAGCCCAACATTTGGAAAATTCTTTGGTTGAGAGAGCTATCTACTACGTCAACAAGAAATTGACCCAAGGAGAAGTGAACTACTTAGCCTTAGAAAAGATATGTGTGTCTCTGGTTTGGGTAACACAGAGATTAAGGCATTATGTTTTGGCTTATCCTATCAAACTATTGGCTATAATGGATCCCATGAAATACCTGTTTGAGAAACCAGTCTTGTCCAAGCGTACATGCAAGTGGCTTTTGTTGCTCTCAGAATTTGATATCACCTATGTCACCCAAAAGTCAGTCAAGGGGACGGCTGTGGCCGACTTTTTAGCCGAGTGTCCGACAGAGGATACTAGTAGATGAAAGGTGAAATTCCTAGACGAAGGAGTTTGTGTCATAGAATCAGAGATGAGGTGGCAGTTGTATTTTGATGGAACATCGAATAGTAAGGGATTTAGAGTAGGGATATTATTAATCTTGCCGGGTAGAGCATTCACCTATAGCCATCAAGTTAGCTTTCAACAGTACTAACATCACCATCGAATACAAGGCTTGTATCATCGGTTTGGAGATGGCTTTAAGCCTATGAGTTTAAGAGATTACAGTCTATGGAGATTAAGAATTAATAATATACCAGATTCAAGGGATGTGGAGAATTAGAGATGAACGCTGACAAGCGTACCATGTCCATTTGGAGAAAATTGTAGATTAGTTCAAGGACGTAGAATTTCATTACTTTCCCCGGCTTAAAAATAATTTTGCCGATGCCTTAGCCACACTCACATCGAATGATTGATATACCTGAAGGACAGGAGGTCAAGTCATTTGTAATACAAAAAGAGACCAACTAGCTTATTGTTTCATGATAGTGCCTATAGAAGAGGACATAGTAGCCAAGCTGTGGTATATTGATGTGCAGAACTTTATTCGAGACGGTAAATACCCTAAAGGATGTTCCGTGAATGATCGCATATCTCTGAGAAGGTGGGTAGCACAGTTCATCATATGTTACCACTAGTTATACAAGAGAGATTACAATGAAGAACACCTGCTGTGTGTGACTAGGGGGGAGAGAGTGTGTGTGTGTGTGAAAGAGAGAGAGCGAGAGAGATAGAGAGATATATCAGATCTTGGAGGATATACATGTAGGAGAGTGTAGACCACACACAAATGGCTGAATCCTAGCAAGTAAAATTCTCCAACATGAATATTATTGGAGTACAATGGAGGCACGATTTATGTCGAGTATGTAAGGAGGTGTCACAAGTGTCAAATGTATGCCAACCTACAACATCTCTCTCCCTGAGAGCTATACAGCATGACATCCCCATGACCATTTTCAGTTTGGGAATAGATGTGATAGGGAAGATCAGGCCCAAGGCGTGTAAGGATCATTTTTATTCTAGTAGGTATAGACTATTTCACAAACTAGGTGGAAGTTGCTTCGTATGTCGTGCTTAATGCTAGGAAGGTAGCCCAATTCATTCGAAAAAATATCATTTGTCGGTACAGTGTACCCTGAGAGAGTTGATCTCAGAGAACGGGTTACATTTTGAAAGATAAGTCACAGACCTAACCGAGGAGTATGGTATCATCCGACATTGCTCGTTGCCATACTGTGTTCAGACCGATGAGGCTGTAGAAGCAGCCAACAAGAATATCAAGAACATGCTGAGTGAAATGACGGATTTCTATAAGAGTTGGCCAGATAATCTTTCCTATGCCCTCTGGGGCTATAGGATATCAGTAAGAACATCGACCGGAGCTACCCCATATTCACTAGTCTATGGCATGGAAGTCGTACTCCCAACAGGATTGAAAATGAATCTTTGAGAATATTATTGAAAAACAAAATAGCTGAAGAGGATTAGCTGAAACATAGATATGAAGAGTTGGCACTGACAGATGAAAAGAGGTTAAAGCGTGATGTCACATTCAGGGTTATCAGAAGCGGAGTGCCGAGCCTTTGACAAACGAGTGAAGGGACGCTGTTTGAAAGAAGGAGATTTGGCGTTAAAGAAAAACATTGGAAAAATCTCGAAGTCGCGAGGAAAGTTTGAATCCAACTGGTCAAGTCCCTATGTGATCAAGAAAATCATGACTGGGGGTGCAATGCTTTTTGTTGATTTAGATAGAATCGAGTTGTCACAATTAGTCAACCTAGACCGATTAAAGAAATATTATGCATGAGTGAAATTTGTAATTGAACTACGAATGACCAGATCCTCCTTAAGAATATTACGCAGCACACACATATTGATATAACACATAAATAGAGGTATGTAGGCAGCCCGTAAAGTTACCTCGGGTTCGGTCAAATTTTTAAAAAAGTCTTTTATTCCACTAGCTAAGGTATAAACTACATTCTCGAGATAAAAAATTGCCCACGAGGACAAAAACCCTACAAAGGGCAGCCTAGACAAAAGTTAGGGCAAAGAAAAATGCTTAAAAATAAAAAAATGCCCGTTAGGATGAATAAACTGCAAAGGGCGACCTAGGTAAAAGTTAGTGCAAAAGAAAATTTCTAGGTCCTAATCAGTAACCTATGGATAATCTATCAGCACAATCTAATTTTTCTTCTTGGAAGCATGATGATCTTCTTCATCCAAACATATGATTGCCTTTCATGTTTTCATGCTCTTTTTTTAAGTCAACCTCTAAGATATCGGGACCGCATCCTCTAACATTTCAGCATCAAAAGCCAGACCTCGGTCCGCTTTCTCAATCTCTTTGCCTCTGCCATGCCTGCGATCAACCGACCTTCGATATAAGCATCCATGTCAGCTTTCTGGTCTCGAGTAGCTTTGGTAGATAATGGCCTCTTCTGGTGTGTCTCCTTAGGCAGCGTAAAAGGGTGTCCCCAGGGCTCATCCATGTGCAGAGACCGTCTTGGATTCCCGTCCAAATCAAAATTTTCTTCAAACATTTGGGAACTGATCTAAGACCGTCTGATCCAGACAACTCGGACTTCTTTCTCAGCTTGAGTACGACGATAAACCTGAACTACATTCTGAGTAGACCTACCAGAGTCAGGTGCATCCAGCCTTAAGCTAATAGCAACACGAGTTTTTTCTTTAGCTCACTCCAGAGGCCTTATCACACAGGTACTCAGAAAATCCAGTTCAACTATGTCTTCAGTTTACTCTCCAAAACCTAAAATTTCTCCCTAATATAAATTCAAAGTTAGCTGATGTACTCCTCAGACAACAAGGGAACAACCAGATCCATGTAATCAACAAAAGTGTCACCCCTTATGAAGCGATCAAAATAGGGAGGAAAGCCTCAACCTTTACAAACGACCTTGATCAGCGAGGGGCTGTGGTAATTCACCACGTTAATAAAGTTACTAGAGAAATCTATAACATCCTGCTTGTAAGCAAACTCTCTCAGAATTTAAATAAAAAGGATGAATAACGCAATCCCAGGAGACAGACACAGTAATATCCGGAAGTTTACAAAGTTGACCCTCGGACTCCCCACCAGGGACAATACCAGTGAACGTCTTTAGACTTTTGCACATAGAAGAAGCGAGTCCAATCATCTATTCTAGATTGACCTTCAAAGAGCGAAGGCTGAGAGCGAAAAGAACAAGGGCGATATGCCCCCTTAGTAAGAGCACCTATCAGTCGCATGTGATCCAAGAGCCACATAAACAGAAGCAAGGGCTACCCCTAAATGAAAGGCTCGGGTCTTCATGCACATTAGCAGTTTTAGTAACCACTATCAGAATTAGAGTTTTGCCTTTCATGGACACTTGGACTAATAACTCAATTAGCCTCACATCAGCAATACTAGGGCCTACAAAAGTGAGATATTTGGCTACCAAACATAATGCCAGAGCTGCTACCGACCACATGCATACCTTCGCGACCATCCAATTTAGTAGAAAAATATTCTATTACGGGAGAAAGCAGAATACCTTCACCCTTGGTGAAAGACCTAGCACGATCCTCTCTAACCTTCGGCAAACCCTTGAGAGCCTTGACATAGCCATCTTTGATAACCAGAACAGCAATGGGTAGATTAATCGATATATCTACCATGGCACAAAATTCTTCGCGAGTAGCGCAGAGTTCATCTAAGCCGAAGCGGAAAATGTGATCATCGACATACCAAAATTTGCATGCCGTCCGGAGGATGTCCTCGTGAAAAACCACTTTCTTTAAGCTCATGATAGACTTTAGATTGAAATGCCCATCAAGGTGGATTAGTTCGATCTTGTTGAAGTCGGTAAAGGCGCGAAATTGGAGCTCAAAGATCGTGAGATCATTTCCAAAAGCCATTGGGAGTTCTTCTGACAGAATGAAAATCGAATGCCCTCCTGAAGGGATGAGTCCTGAATATATAATGAGAGAGCCCTAAGTTGTATAGAGATAGGAGCCGAAAGTTTAAAAAATAAAAAATATTATCGAAAAAAATTGGACGGTTTTCGATAAACTTACCAATTTTCCTATTTGATTTGGATATTTTGACAGTCCATCTCTCTGATGAATCATTCGATTTTATCAAAAAAATAAAATTTTCTTCTAATAAACGGTCAGTTTTACCAGAAGAACCCCTATATTTCCTCTGACCAACCGTCCAATTTTACCATAAAAATCAATTTACCTTTGAGTTACCAGCCGATTTCCCCAGGAAAATAGATTTAGTCTCTTATCAACCGTCCGGTTTTACCATGAAAATCGATTTGCTTATGACTAACCGGCTGATTTGCGTCTTAAAATTTCAAAAATTCTAAAAAGCGGCTGATTAACTGGCCGATTTTGAACCTAGTGTGTGTGTGTGTGTGTGCAATGCTTATTTTTCGAGCAAGGTAGGGTGTGTTTGCACAAAATTTAGCAGCTACGCATTTAATATTTAGTGTTATCATTCAATCATTTTTGCTTTTTGTGGCCATGGTTTATGTCTAGAAGAAGAGGCCATGAAAACTGTATAATTCATCTGATGTATTGCTGCGAGAGAGAGAGAGAGAGAGAGAGAGAGAGAGAGAGAGAACTTTTTGCATCCTTGTATGCATACGTGCTTGCATGTTTCTATGGGCTTGTGTGCTTGCGTAGCCATTAAATGACTTAAATTTGTATGTTTTGCTTGCTTGTGCATTTTGCATGATACACAGTTCCTTCTACCTAAAGCGTTTTATCCAACATTTGTTTGCATGCATACTTGCCCATGCATGTTCATTATCTTATCCTCAGATATTTTGGCAATCCAAATATTTGAATCTGTTGCCCAGTTCATTGATTTTTTTTACAATGTTAGGCCAGTGCGAAATCCAACCTTTGTTGCTAGAAGTAACATTTTCTTCATATCAATTGTATTGATATGTTCGGCACTCAACAACTAACTGTCTTATGACATTGTTGGCTCCAGTTTTGAGTGATAATTTTGAAAATTTCTTGTATCTAAGCAACCAACCGCGTTGACGCGTTGGCTCTTAGATGTGAGTTAGGTTTTGACTAAGCGACCAAGCGCTGTGACATGTTGTTGGCTCCGGCTCTTAGTCAAGCATGGACTTTGTCCGTCGACCCTTTCAAATCAATTTAGGGGCTCCAAAAATGGCCAAGTTATTTTTATCTTGTTTGTCGACCCTCCTCAAATCGATTTGGAGGCTCCGACAATAGGCAAGATTACTTATTTTTATATGTCTAGATGACCCTTTCAACTCGTCTTGGGGGCTCCGGCATCTAGACATATGACTCCACTTTGTTCGTCGACCCTTTCAAATCGATTTAGGAGCTTCAGCAACATGCAAGATTACTTATTTTTGTATGTCTAGACGAGCTTGTCAACTCGTCTTGGGGCTCTAGCATCTAGATATATAGTTCTGTCAGTCGATCCTTTCAAATTGATTTGGGGCTTTTGGCAAAGGATTGGGTTATTTACTTCTTTTTCATGTCTAGATGACCCTTTAGCTCGTTTTGGGGGCTCCAACATCTAGATGTGGGTTTTGTTATCGACGCATTCAACTAATCCTAAGGGATTCAGCAACAGACAAAATCCTTTGTAATATATTGTTCGATGCCAAATCATTTTTACTGTTGGCTCTAGCTTTGAACAATATTCTTGTATATTAACAAACTATGTTGGCTTGATTCCTCCTACAGGGAATACATAGGAAGCCCTGTAAAGGTTCGACCTCATATCTACGTCAGGATCCTTGCAATACCCCGAACCTAGGGTTGATTTTATGATAAACTGTAGATGGTTATTTGTTACTTAGCGATGTTTTTGTAAATAACAAGGATTGAGACCTTTAGTGATGACCTTGCAAGCGGACTGTCGTTATAAGTTATATTAATTAGATTTTTTTAGCATCAGTTGCTGGAGTGATATTATTGGTTCTTTAGCGTCAATTATTGTGAGCGATATTATTTGTTGCATTTAGCAACATATTTTAATAATGACCATAAGTTATAAATGAAGAAGTTGAGTGCAATAGACAACTTCATGGAAGTGAGTGGGTAAACTTAGGAAAGAAATATAATTAAAGACCAAGGGTTTTTAAGAAAATTTCTTTTAGGGTAAATATATATAGCTTTTTATGGCTTCTGCCGTCCCAAAAATTCCCTCTTCACCTTTCTTATGTAGACCTTAGAGAAAGTGAGAGAAAGGAAGAAGCAGCTAGAATTAACCATTGGTAAGATCTCCATTCTTTTTTTCTATTCTCTCCAAATTAATCCATTTGTTGGGTGTATAGGGCTGATATTATTTGTGCAAGGGTTATGTGTGTAGTTATGTGTGTGTGAAGGTGTAAAAGGAAGGAAAAACCTGCTATAATGGGGTTGCCAAAGGGCAGCAACTTTGTGAGGCTCTTTGTGGTGTCTTTGTGTGTGTGTGAAGGTGTAAAAAGAAGGGAGAACCTGTTGTAATGGGGCTGTCAATGGGCAACAACTACATGAGATTTCTATCGTGTTTTTATGTGTTTAGAAGTGTAAAAGGACAGGATAATTGTTGTGTTATTATGTGTTTGGGTGTATAAAATGGGTTTGTGTGTGTAAGAGGAAGAAAGGGGAACCTGTGGTGAAAATGTGTTGTGAAGCTGTGTGTGTGTGTTTAGGGTTGTGTAGGTAGGAGAAAGTGAGGGGAGAGGCTCCCACAGAGGTGGCAGTATGTGTGTGATTTCAATGTGTTGTGGATGTTGTGATGTGTGTGGGGGGGGGGGGGGGGTTTGTTTGATGATGAGCGAAGGATGCATATGTGTGTATTGCTGTGTGAAGATGTCAAGGGTGGTCGTGGGAGTACATGTGGTGCGGTGTGTGTTTGTGGTTGTGGTTTTAGTATGAAGGGGGAGTGTAGGGATAATTGGAAGCTGTCAGATGAGTGTATGAGGGGGGAGTATGTGTCTGAAATTAGTACAACTGTGGGAGTTAGGAGGCGTGTGAAGTGCTGGTGTGCATCTCAGGGAAAAGGGTTGTGTGTGTGTGTGTTCAAGGCAGTGCATTGTGGGTGTGTGTAATGCAGTGGGCTGTTGGAGCTGTAAATAGTGTCCCTAAGTTGTTTGAGAGCTACTGTGATGGATAGTTGTTTGACTAAGGGTGAATGTGCAGGAAAGTGTGAGTAAGAAGAAAGCATGTGCTATGTCCTTAGATGTTTGTGGGTGTGTTCTTGAAAGTGTATTGCAGCTGTGTGTGAGTGAGTAATTGGATATGCTATGGGGATTCAAAGTTGCAATAGTGTGTCGTAACTTAACAGTGTGTGTGTGAGAGAGAGAGAGAGAGGGTGTTTGGAGAATTGTGAAAAACGTGTATGAGTTGAGCCATATGGGTGTGGGGGGTGGGGGGGGGCTATAGTGGATTTCTGTGTAAATGCAGTGTGTGTTCATGTAATGTGAGTGTTATGTATGTAATGTGGAGGGTTGTCGATGTGTGAAGGATGGGTGAGAGTGTGTTTAGTGTGTGTGTGTTTGTATGGTGGAGTGAAATCTGAATTGTGGAATGAAAACTGGGAGGAAAAATAGCTAGAAAATGCATGTGTGAAAAAGGTGAAACAGTGTGTCTTTGATCCAATTGCTCAGGAATCGTAACTGTAAGTGTCGCTAGAGGTGGGGTTTTAATTAGCAATCCCTGATTTGATTTTTTTTGAGCTGTTTAAATGTTGATTTAGGCAAAGTGCAAAACTAAAACTCATTTGTTTTTGCGAAACCTTCGACGAGGAATTTTCTGGGCATGCAAAGGTCCTGAAATGATTTTATTTTGAAAACAAGTTTTTGATTTATTTGACATAATAAACAAACTTGTTTTTAGCCAAAAAATTTACAGTGATCTGATTTAACTAAGATGCTTGAGTGTCTAAAATTTCGCGGCATTTGGGTGGCGTCTGATATGCTTTTGAAATAGGAGTTTTGGTGCTCAATTTTAGGAGCAGTTTAGGATTTTGAACGAAAAATCCCCAGAAAGGCCCTTTTTGTCCGACAAATCCACCTAGTTGTTTAAAAGGGTGATTTAAGTTAATTTTGGGAGTGTAGTGGTATGTTAGACATTGCGGGTATTTTGATAATTTGGGCATAAGTCCGGGGGCATTTTGATAATTTCACGCACTTAGGTGGAAATTTAGCAGCTAGACATGTTTGAGCGTCAATAAATAACATTAGTATGGTTTATTGTTTAAGTTTTGATAGACAAGAGTTAGGACATGCTTGTGAATAAGAACCAGAACCGCTTAGCAATCGAAGTAAGTACTCCTATCATGTTCTTCTGTACAACCTATTTTACAATATATGTGAATCAGTGGCGGAGCTAGAATTTTTTTTAAGGTGGGCACCAAAATCTCAATTTGAAGTTAACAATCCCACTAATAGCAATTTTTCAAATTCTATCAATTCTTAATTGTAAATTGTAAATTCCAAAGCTCAATTGTCACATCCTAAATGGATACAAAAAGGAAGGGTTTTGAGAAGCAGAAAAATATAAGAATCAATCACTGAATCTTCCCTTACTTTTACAGACTGCGGCAACCATTAGTGTCGTCGTCGAGAAATTGAGCTGGCGACTGCCGCCCGTGAGCACTATTGCTGGCAGCGTGTGAATCGGCCCTGTAGCCTACCTGAGCACGTGAGGCTGTGACGTTTAGGCTTTAGGTGTCGTGACTCTTAAGCCCGTGACCTGTCGGAGCTGGACCGGCAGTGGAGGTAGTGGCGCTGGCCGTTGAGGGCGTGCCGTCGTGAGGTAATAAGGCCGATGGGCGGTGAGGGAACTGAGGAGGAGGCGGTGTTCTCCTATCAGCATATGTGCCTTTAAGGCTTTGAAAGTATTGAGGCTTGGGAAACCATAGAGAGTGAGAACAAAAAAAAAATTGTGTTGACTTTATGCCTAAACTAAGTCTTTTATTTGTGTAAGTTTAGCATTTTAAATGACTAAAATGATATATTTTTTTAACCATCCTTGAAATTTTTAGATACATTAACATGTAAAATGACCACAAATACATCTCTTTTAAATATTTTTCAAATTTTTAGGTGGGTACTTTTACCATTAGAAATAAAATATACCATATAAAAGACAAAAATTCTAGGGAAGCAGGTGGGCACTGGCCCACCGGTATCCCCCACTCCCTCCGCCACTGATGTGAATGTATAAGTGAAATGAAAGTTTTAAGTATTTGTTATACTTTTGCTGTTGTAAAATTTGGTTTGATGAGAAAAATGAATTAGAATTGCCATTGTATGTATTGTGTTGTTTTTTAGAACTATGTATGAATCATGGTATTGATAGGTTAATGTTGGTTGTTGTCCACTATCCAGGGGATAAGGTGGATTTTGGGTCCTGGTCAACGGGACCATAAGTTGGTGCATAGTATTGTTGCATTGTGGTTCGCCCCTGTGCCCACACTATTATTTATCCCGGGTAGAGAAGGGGTTCTAGGTCCTAGTCAATGGGACCATACGCTGACCTCAACACACTGTGAAAAGAGTTAGAATTACATTCGAAGTTTAAATCCCGTTGTTATGCATTTGTTTTGGAAGAGTTCTGAAACCAATAAAACAACCCTAGAGGGGTGTGAATAGGATTTTTTAAAATTAATGGGGAGTTTAAACTAAGCACAATCATAAATCTCAAACAAACC
The DNA here is from genome assembly GCA_033065855.1 of Escallonia rubra. Lineage (NCBI taxonomy): Eukaryota > Viridiplantae > Streptophyta > Magnoliopsida > Escalloniales > Escalloniaceae > Escallonia > Escallonia rubra. The sequence continues at coordinate 183,967 of JAVXUO010000553.1, read as the reverse complement.
AAGTAATACTTCAATGAAGATGCTAACTAAACAATCTCAAACAATTAAAGAGCAATAAGTAAAGAGATTGAGTTAGAGATACTTGATAATGAGATTTAAATGGTTCGGCTTGAACTACCCTCAAGCCTACATCCATCTCTTCAAGGAAGTCCCTTGCAAGAGCACTATAATCCACTAGCAACAATCTTCTTCCGGGTCAAGATCAAAAACCTTACAACACTTGGTGATATCCTCACACCAAGCACAAGCCTTGAATCCACAAAGCTCACCCAAGACTTGACAAACCCAAGCCTTGATCACAATCCTTTTACAAAAGATCAATTGTGTACAAAGAAATCCTCTTGAAAGGAAATGAGTACAAATTAAACTCGAGTACAATAGAGAGATGAGAGATTTGATGACTTGAAGTATGCTCACTCTCAATCAAAGAAATGCTCACAAAGATGCTCTCTTTAATGATGTAAAATCATGAAAATGAAGAGAGAAAAGTTTAATCTATGAGCCTTGATATTTCTCTAATGAATGAAGGCTTAGAATGTGGTTTCCATGGTGTATGATGAAGCCCCAAATCATTTATATAGAGAAGAGATCAAATATAGCCGTTATAGGCATAAAGTGAGCAAAACTGTCATTGCAGTCGACTGTATTCCCAATGTAGTCGACTGTATTCCCTCTAAAATAGCCGTTGGAGTCTTGTCCTCGAAAATAGCCGTTGGAGCTGAATTTTGACCAATGCAGTCGATTGCATTGCAATGCAGTCGACTGGATTCAAATACAGTCGACTGTATTACCCTACTGCCTATCGGTTGCCTCACGAAACCCTATTTCCTATTTTAGGCATAACTTTCTCTAGAAAAATTGGATTGAGGTGCCGTTTTTTGCGTTGAAAAGCTAATGAATTTTTTTTATCAAGATATGAAAATATTAGCACCAAAATATGTTTTGAGAAAATCTGAATGAGCTCCAAAGTTCACTCATTTTCAAGAACCACACTCGTGTGAAAGGTTATGAACTCACATGCAATGCACAAGGTGTCCTAAGGTCTTTTTAGGTCATAGTCATCAATCCAAGCATCAAACCAAGACTAGTTACATAATAGGAAAGATCAATTATAATCGATAGTAACTTAGCCGATGCATTCTTTGTTACTCTTCGACATTGGACTTGATGAAGCTTCTATAGCATGTCCACTATAACTTTAAGCTTCTTTGGCTTTAATCCATCTATCCAACTTCTCAAATGTGTCTTCATGAGTGTGCATGTATATACTTACTAAGAATATACTCAAAGCACACATTAGAACATAATCAATGTGTAGTTATCATCAAAACAAGATGTAAGCCTAGGTTATCCAACCACAGGACTAACAAGTTCCTACAAGCATGTTTTGTCTTATAAAGTACATATGAGTATACTAACTCCTGTGAAATTATTACCAGTATTAGAACGAAGAAACCATGTCATGTTTATTAAATGCCAAAACCTATTTTAGGAACATGGTTTTAAACTTGTTGGGCTTTCGCTTATTCCTTTTTTTTCAGGTGATGATCTACGAGAGGCAGATATTTATGAGCAACACGAGGAAGGGGTGCCCGAAGAGAACCCTTAAAATAATGAAGTTTCTATTGACATTAAGAATTTAGTTTTATGGATATTATTCTGAATGAACTATTGCAGGGAGCTTATGTCTCCTCAAATTTCTTCATAATTGTCAATGATATATAAGCGAGAGTTTTTAATTGATTATTGAGGAAATTCTAAGTGAGGCTTTTAATAGCGAATAATTTTTTTTAGGATTTAGCTAGTTGGATTGATTTCTGAGTACAAGTTGTAGTAGGCCTGGCAGAGCCCTGGTGCAGGTTGGTCACGGATTAAGCTCACGGGCTCATTCATAGGTTTATGTCGTAAGAGGCCTCAAGTCTGTTTAGAGTCTTGAGGTCTTTTCCGTATTTCACTACAAAAATGTGTTGTTTTCGGTGATGTCGCCTGAGTGCGAGCTCCTTTATCGAGGGGCTGTATAAACACCCCATTTTTATAGTTAGTTTTAATTAAATAAATAGCGGGCTTTATTATTTATTAAAGCTTATTATTGAGCTTAGGCCTAGTAATATGACTTTTATTAATTTGGTCCAATCCAGTCTAATTGTTAAGTGTCTAAGTCTAGTTGTCAAGTCCGGTGGTTTTGTCCAGAGCAACAGTCCAATCCAATCTAGATGTCCAATCTAATAATTGGTCCAGTCCAATCTAGTGTCTAGATAATATTTTTATTTTGTTTTATCTTGTCTAGATGATTTAGGAAAATAATATGTGAATTATCCTTCATGTAAATATTAAATCAATGATTTATATGGTTAGGGATGATAAATCCAGAATCTAGTTCACCCCATTTGCAAAATTAGAGATAATTACTGAAACTGGAATCAGAAAATGCCTCGAAAGTTAGGAAAAATTATTTTTAAATCATGGGATGAACAAGTCGGTTTTTAATTTACTGGCTGGTTAATTGACTTTTGTCAATCTACGATTTTATTCACTATTCTGACTTATCTCCAGCCTTGTAGATTGACAAATTAGATTATGTGTCCCAGAGCTCTATAAATAGGGCCTTTGGCCTTCATTTTTAGGGGTCAAGAAAAGCTTATTATATTTAGAGCTTGTGTACCATTTCTCTGTGAAATGATACCCCCTCGAGAGAGAGAATTTTAGCCATTCGTACTCACTCAAAAAGTTCTTTTAGTCTTTGCATCGTGGATCATCCCGAGACTTCCAGACAAGTAATGTCAAGAGGTAATTTTAATAGCTATCTAGTTTAGAAAATCACATAGAACTGTCTCTCATTCTCGTAGTAGCATTTCTCTTATAAAAATCAAAAGATTCTTTAACATTTCTAAGTCTAGGTCTAGGATCAAAATGTAGATTACTTCCCATAGGACCAAAGTCGAACTACGACAGTCTTGATTCCACTTAGTCCGATTGAATACGTAGGCAATTCGACCCCAAATGTCAAGTTCAATACAAAATATAAAATTAAACTTAGGGTTAGTCTTATTACATTTTCCTTGCCACATGTTTGAAGGCCAAAATTCAATAGAAATGAACTAGAGATAAAAAAAAGGTGTAGCGGGTGCCTAACACCTTCCCGCTACATGTAACACCACATTTTCACGGCTTCCTCCCCATGCCCTTATACACACTTTTGTGAGCCCAGAATCACGACCACCATGGCTGTGACTTTCCTAAATAATACCCACAGTAATCTCACGGCACCCATCATTACAATTCCCATAAAACCTTGAATAATTAGAGAAGGGAGTGGAAGACTTACCGAAAAGAGATTCGCTTTGTCAGATTCCGATGAGTCCCTTGTTGACCTTTTTTCCTGTGTGTGTGTGTATTAACCAAAGAGCAATTGCACTTTCTCTTTTGTAATCGAAGATTCCCTCTAATGGTAAGTTAATTCTCTCCCTAATTTCTTCCTTGGTTCCCTTTCTGAATTCCTTCCAATAATAGAGAGTTGACATTTTAAAAAAATCAGATTTGATTTTGTTGAAATCTTTTAATTATATAATAGTCCATAGTTTAAATTTTGATTTATAACTAACCCCGCTTCACTAATCGTTGCTAGAAGTTGCTAATTATATCAATGCTAAGTATAAAAAAAATCGTCGCTAAACAATTTCAATTATAACCGGTTAAAAATATTGGCGTCCTGGGTATTACATTCTCCCCAACCATCCATGACAGTCAACAATCAGTAAATCTAACCATCCATACCCAAGATTATATCAATATCTCGTACGGGTATTGGGATAAGTTCTACAGCAAGGTCTCTATTCCCAATTCAAATTGTACAGTCACAGAGGGCAGAAGAAACTATTAATGACTCTCCCATTGGAGTGCCTATCACAATATCAGACTCTAATGTATGAGTTTTCACTTTCAATATCCGTGCAAAGCCCAACGATAGAAATGAGTATGATGCTCCAGCAATAAAATAATATACGACATCTAGGGATTTAACCATAAGTGTACCTGACTCAACATCATTGGATGCCGCCGCATCCTGAGCCGACATCGCGAAGATCCTGGTTGAGGTCCTAGACCTCTGCCCTTGCTGTGTCTGCGCCTATTGAGTCTAGCCCTGCCAACTCTGTCCTTGCTGGAATTGTCCTCATGTCGATCGAGGAGCACTACTCGTTGTTGCATTAGCTGCAGGTGCAGGGCGTAAAGCTAGCTGATTCTCTCTAGCCAATGGACAGTCTCGAATCTGATATTCCATATTGCCACACTTGTAACATCTCCCAGTAAGTTTGTAGCATGGTCTATCACCATGGCTCTTCCCATATGTAGTACAAAGAACAACTTAAGAAACTGATCTAGTTCTCTAACCCGCACTATGTAAAAATTGATTCCCCGGGCTTCGCGGCGGTCTGGACCCAACATTATCGTGCCGATTTAGCTTTTGCACTCTATGCACCTCTAAAACCTATGTTCTGCCCTGGTCGACCCCCAGAATTCCGTTCAGGTCTTGATACTTGATATGTAACGGGTCTGAACACCTGATCCTGCCTTATCCATTGACTGTGAGCACCTTGATGCCGTGCAAAAGAAAGATGATGACCCTTGTCAGCCTCTAAGGCTCTACCCTCCTGTCTGTCCCTCTTCTGGCCACCTTGTCATTGCTCCAACCTCTTTTTGTTTTTAGATCTGGACTGTTATAATGCACGTGCCAGATCTACACATTTCACATAGCTTGATGACCAAGGAGAAATTACTCCATCCCTCAAACCAGGCCTGAGTCCCCACTCAAATATTCGGCATCTGTCAACCTCAGTTGGTAGCATCCTATCCGAAAATCTTGCCAGTCACGAGAATATCATCTCGTACTCATCTATTGTCTCTCGTTCCACTTGAGTTATATTGGCAAACTTTCTCAGCATCTGTTAGTGGTAACTCGCAGAGAAGTACAACTTATTGAACAGTTCCTTGCACTGCTCCCAAGTCATCTCAGCTCGCTGCTGAGTAGTCTTGCTGGCCTCTACCATCTTCCACCATTGGTTAGCCTCGCCCCTCAGCTTATACACTGCAAATTCAATCTTCTGCTTATCTGTGCATTTAATGGCCCGAAAGATCTTTCTAACTCTGCAATCCAACTCTCAGCCTCTGTAGGTTCCACTGACTCGTTGAAGTTCATCGCATTTGGCTCGTTGAAGTCACTCAGGGTACTCCTATCTTAAGCTTATGGTTGTAGCTGAATAAGGTCTTGTATACCGTGATGCTGATTAACCAAATTCTGGGCCATGAATGCCAAAACTTGATTCATAAAGTTTAAAGCTGCAGCCATGGGTTCTTGATTTTATTGCTGCTGCTCTCCATGGGGTACCTCCCCAATTGGGACCTCTTGGTCTACAGTACGGCCTCCTCGGTCCCTGGTGCTACCTCTACGAGTGCGTGTCATGCTATAAAAATAAACTACTATCAGAGTTGCACAACTATATTTAAGAGAAATGATGCAAATTAAAATTAATTAGTCATAAATAACATTAATTGAACATTAAAGAAAGTTGTACCCTTCTACTGATTACAAAAGACATAGGTCTATTTTTTTTATCTCTTTTTATTTTATTTTATTGTTTTATATGTATACTCTATCTTCCTTTCTCCGCCCTAATCGTCTTCCTCATCAATGTAATTCTCACATTCCCGAATCCACTGTTCTACTTAAGTCCGCGAAAATATCACCGAGTTAGATCACCCAACTGATTCTCTAACTCCAAGATCTTCGTTCAAAAGTAGTAATTATAATCATACTGACTTTGCCCCAAGATACCATAGTTTCTCTTAATAATTTCCAATTGCGTTCTTAGTGATTCCCTTTCCTCCACCACCTGGATGATATCCACCTCTAGGGACGCTATCTGACGTACTAGTTCGTCCCTCTCACTAGCCATCTGGGAGTACTTTCGCTCCCATTTACAAGGTTTAGGGTCCTCACAATCGACATGCTTGACCTCAAAATCATCCTCGACAAGCCCTTTCTAGTTTAATCATAACAGAGTCATCTTCATGCCCTTCCTCCTTAAGGTCTTCTTCCATATCTTCCTCTGGATCCTCTTCGAAGGGTTCTTCCTTGAATTTTTCACCTTCTATCCATCCTCCAATACCAAACTGTGCATCGTTAGGTACTCCAGCCATATCCTACAGCAACAGAGATGCAAACGACATCAATGTACTTTCGTCGATACGAATTCATACATCTGAGATACTCTATCGTCTAACTAAAAATTATTTACGTTTTCTCCCTAATATTCCCGTCAATCAAATAAGCTTCCTGGTATATGCTTCTTAATCTACAGAATCATCAGCCTAAGCTCTGATACCAACTATAACACCTCTTTCTCACGGCTTCCTCCCCATGCCCCTTTACACACTTTTGTGAGCCCACAGTCATGACCACTGTGGCTGTGACTTTCATGAATCATACCCACAGTAATCTCATAGTAGCCATCCTTAAAATTCCCATAAAACCTTGAATAATTTGAGAAGGGAATAGAAGACTTACCGGAAAAAGATTCGCTTCGTCAAATTTTGGCGAGTCCCTTGCCCGACCCTTTTTCTTCTATATAATATATATATATATATATATATATATATATGTGTGTGTGTGTGTGTGTGTGTGTGTGTGTGTGTGTGTGTGTGAGTGTGTGTTGTAACCGAAGAACAATTGTTTTTTGTCTTTTGTAATTGAAGATTCCCTCTAATGGTAATTTAATACTCCCCCTGATTTCTTCCTTGGTTCCCTCTCTAAATTCCTTCCAAAAATATAGAGTTGACATTATTTTTTTTTTTAAAAATCAGATTTTATTTTCTCAAGATCTTTTAATTATATAATAGTCTTCAGTTTAAATTTTGTTTTATAACTAACCCCGCTTTAGTAATTGTCGCTAGAAGTTGCTAATTATATCAATGCTAAGTATTAAAAAAATCATAGTTAAACAATTTAATTTTAATCGGTTAAAAATATTGACTCTCGGGATATTACACTACATAACTTAGTCCCTGAGCCCGCCTCCCGGTTTTTGAGAGATTAGTCGTTCTTTTTGACACATTAAAGCCATTCTTCATTTTTTTTTCTTATTTTCCTTACTTCTGTTAATAAAATAAGATGAGGACTCCTAAAATTCCTCATAGGGATTGTCCCCAAGCAATTCGTTACACCAACGTAGGTTTAAGAACCTACCAAACTAATTTAATCTCTTGGAAACTAATAATCTAATTGCTAAAAGAATCTAGGTTTATATCAAGCCTCTCATAACAATTATAGGATTAAAACCTCAAAAATGCTGCTAAAGCACAGTTACACTGTAAAATTCTGTTTTTTCCTTTCAAAATACTTATATGTGAACGTACTCAGAATCCAGTTTCAAAATTTCAAACATAAATCCTCATAATCATGAACTACATTTATACCTTGTTTATTTCCTTTGGTAATCATGTTTACTGCCCCAAATAGCTTAAAACCAAAGGGTAACTAATGATACTCTCCGAATTATTTTCAAAAAAATTCACTATAACTTTATGATATTTTGGAAACCAAATAGTTTTTTTTTTTGGGTCAAAAATTCCTTTTATTCCATGAAAGCTCAAACTATTTACATTATTACATACAAAACATACATCAATCTTTGTATGCACCTATATATATTATGGACAGGTATACATTCCTATTCTATTTCATACAGCATTCTTCGTACATCAAGCTCCCAAGCTTGACATATTTCTTTGTTTTGATCTGTGCCTCGGGCCTTCTTCCAGCTATACACCTTGAATTTGATCCATTGTTGGATAGGAAACATACAACCTTGAGTAGTGACACATTTTTGTTCAAATATTCTAGAATTTCTTTCTTGCCAAATACCATATACTGTGACTGCTACTAATAGTTTGCACATCTTAGCCTTAAAGCTTTTCCCTCTGAACTTCTTACATGCTTCTTGTAGGAACTGAGACCATGATGCAAGAGTGACTGTAATATGTAATTTCCTTAGTACCAAATTCCAAAATTCCTAAGCATAGTGACACTGCATGAACAAATGTTATGTAGTCTCAATCAAATTCCAACATAACACACATCTGTCATCATGTGTAATGTTTCAAGACTTCAGCTTATCTCTTGTTCTTAATCCCCCTTTGCAAATCAGCCATAACTGCACATCACACCTACGTATACATCCTGAGAACCATACCAATTTCCACCAAGGGCTCTGAGGTGCTTTGGTTCTTCTAGCTTCCATGCTATATTAATAGTGAATTTGCCACTGGGATGTTGAGTCCTTATTATATGATCTGATCTTGTAGTATCAGGTTTTTCCTTTGCTTGTAACAGTTGATTTAATTCTCTCAGTTCTCTGGATCTAATATGAGGCAATCTCCATTCATTTGCCTCAATAATAGAGCATACTTTGCTATCTATACTCAATCCATCATCATAAGCTACCCTTGGACCATACCTGGTCAGTAGTGGATTCTCTGATGCCCATCTATCATGCCATAACCATGTGTCCTTCCCATCACCAATCTTATAATTACAGAATTGACTGAATTGATTTATGAACTTTACAATTTAACACCTTGTCAAAGAAAGATTCACATGGGGTTTAAATGTCCACAAATGTTTTTGTTTTATAACATATGTGTGACACCATTTAACCCATAGTGAATCTGTTTTGCTTGCCAAATCCCATAAATGCTTGCAAATGGCAGCCTTGTTCCATTCAGCCAATCTTTTCAATCCCAAGCCACCTTCTTGTTTAGGGAGACATAAGTCTTTCCATGCAAAATTTGCCCCTGTGCATTAACATCTTTTCCATGACAAATAAAAACTCTAATCTTTCCTTCAATTTGTTTTAAAATCTTGCTTGAAAGAACAAAAATAGAACACCAATACACATGCATACTCATCAATACTGAGATGGCAAGTTGGATTCTCCCAGCATATGAGAGATAGTTTGTAGCCCAGCTTGATATTTTCCTTGAGATTTTTTCTACCAGGAAACCACATAGTTACCCTTTGGTTTTAGCTATTTGGGGCAGTACACATGGTTACTAGAGGAAATAAACAAGGTACAAATGTAATTCATGGTTATGAGGAATTACGTTTGAAATTTTGAAACCAAATTTCGAGAGTATAATTGGCATCTCATGTGCAAAAGTCAACAAGAAACTGATCATTAACAGAAAAATAACAATGTGCTGGCTCCAATATTGATACATAATTTATGAAATTGGGATTTTAACGTAAAAATTTTAGAACAATTACCTTAATAACAAATCTTTTGCTTCTTCCTTTTTCTCCAAACCCTAGTCTCTTCCCCCTGTCTCTTTGTGATTCTCTTTATTGTGACAACCCTAGACACCCCCACATGGCTTCCTTTTTATACAAGTTATATAACCTTGTAGGTTTTTAATTTACTAATCAATTCATTTACTTTATTAACTTGGGCTACCCATAAATTAAAGTAAACTATAATAAACCCAATTTGAGCACCCACTTAAAAGCCCACTAATCATTTCCTTAAAATTACACGAATAAGTCCAATCCATTAAGTGTCGCTAAAATTTAATTGAATGATGCTAAAAATGTGTAGCATATTTGAAGTCATTTGCTTTAGGCTTGGGGTGATGTAGGTTTAATTATAATTATTTGGAATCATAAATAAAAAACCATTAGAGAATAATTAGAAGGAACCACAAGTTCGTAGGACGAGAGATCAACTCACATCGTTTATTCCAAATTCTTGGAAAACTATGCAAAAGCGATCCTTAGCCAGAGGGTTTTGTAAAATTATCCGCTTATTGATTATTTAACCTTTTTGAGTTTAATAAATCATTTTTGAATGTCAAATAAAATGGTTACAAATATCAGTACGTTTGGTGCAAAATGCTGGACAAGATTCTTGTCGATTTGAATACTAGTGCTATCACAGATAATAGGCACATTATCAAAAGATAGACCAAAATCAAGTAAGGTCTGACGCATCCATAAGACTTGAGCACAACTACTTTTGGAGGCAAAGTATTTTGTCTCGCCCATTGGAAGACCAACCGAATCTGTTTCTTACTGTGCCACGAAGCAAGATATTCACCTAGAAATTGACATTGGTATTTTTGAAATTAGTACGATAACAAGCATAAATGAAATTGCAGAAAGCAACTAGATCAATTGAAGAGCCATGACGATACCAAAGACCTAAATTAACTGTGACAGAGATATTAAAAAATGCATGTCATGGCTTAAAAATGAAATTTCTTAGGAGATGCCTGAAAGCAAGCACACATACAAACACTAAACATAATATGAGGTCTAGAAGCACTGAGATTAATCAGACTTCAAATCATACCACAATATTTCTTAGGATCAACATCTTTACCTCTATCATCTTTGATTAATTTACACTATGAGTCATAGGAGTACCTCAAGGCTTGTAAACTTCCATACCAAACTTTTTAGCAATTCACGTGTGTATTAGAATTGATTGACAATGATTCTATCTATTGATAGCTTGATCTGGAGTAAGCAAAAATGTAACTTCTTCCATCATGCTCATTTCAGATTTCTTGCACATATTGTTGGCAAACTCTTAACATAGATTATCGTGAATAGCTCTAGAAATGATGTCAACAACATAGATTTGAACTATAAGACTGTCATGTTTACAAATCTTGGTGTAGAGAGTGGTTTAAAGCTTTCAGAGAGAAGCCACGATAAGTTCGAAAGGTAACCATATACAACCTTCTTTACTTGAAAGACATAATTATTTCGTTTTTAAAGCCGGAGATGTTTAATAGACACTTTCTCCATAATGACCCCATTAAGAAAAGCAAAGACTTGAATATATCTTTGCGCTGCTTGTCTTGCCTTGTTCTAATTATATATCCAGTTTCCTCATGTTTCTTATAAAAAACCACTTGGTATCAATGACTTAATTCTTTAACGGAAAAACTAAAGTCCAAATATCATTTGTGTTAATTTATTCAACTCTTTTCATAGCAAGGATCCACTCATGATCCATGAGGGAATCACTTACAATCTTAGGCTCAATTTAGAGAGAAACAAAATTTGCACAAAAATTATAACCGAGTAGTTAACCCCGTAATGAATGCCTCCAAGGGTTTGTTCCTTTCCGGTGATTTAATGTGAATCTTGAGCTTTTAGAAGGAGGTGGAGCTTCAATATACTCGTGGCCGGTTTCTATTGAGGAACATGTCCATTTCCTCATTGAATAAGATGTAATTTGTTGACGCTAAAGGGAAGATCCTCATAGTTGTCATATACATGCTTTCTCGCAGTACAATGGTTGGATTCATCGAAGATAACATGCATAGATTCCTCAATAGTTAGAGTTCTTTTATTGTACACACTATATTTTCTACTTCTAGATAAATAAATAAAAGGAAAAATGCCTTTAGGAGATTTAGCATCAAATTTCCACTATTGTAGAAATAAATTATATGCAGCCAAACACTCCATTAACAATCAATCTTTGCACTACAAGGAAAAAGGTATTTAGCGACGGACGACAATTCGTCGCTAAAAGGTATATTTAGCGACGGAAAGAACCGTCGTTAAAGATCCGTTGGTAAAACCCTTTACCGACGGAAAGTCCCTGTCGGTAAAAACGTTAGCGGCGGATATTCACGACGGACATGGTTGTAGCGACGGAACACATTTCGTCGAATTTTTTAAATATTTTTTGAAAAATATTTAGCGACATGGTTGTAGTGACGGAACACATTCCGTCACTAAAAGTACCTTTTGGTGACGGAACTTTTCCATCGCTAAAGTTAATGTTTAATGTGACAAACTTTTAGCGATGGAATTATCCGACGCTAAAAGGCATTTCAAAAAATTTTAAAATGACTTTTAGTGATGGTATATTTCCGTCACTAAAAATTCTGACTTTAAACCTAATTTTCTTCTCTCTTTCTCCCCGCCGCTCTCTCTCTCTCTCTCTCTCTCTCTCTCGGTGCCGTCGTTCGTCCTCTGTAGACCGCCACCGTCCCTCGTCGCAACCGTCCTTCGTCCTCCCGCCACCGCCCTCGTCGGCACCCCATCCCCGCCACCGTCCTCCGTTCACCGCCACCGTCCTCGTCGCCAGCATCTCTTGCCACACCACCACTGCCTAAAAGAGAAGCCACCACTATTGTGGCTTGCCACTGCCGTACCACTACTCCTGCCGCCTACCATCTGTCACTACCGCTGCTACCGCCTTACTCCACTTGTACGTATTTAATTTTTATTTATCATTATAATCACATGATATTGTTATATTTTTTTTTACATGTTATTATAATTGTTGTAGTTGTTTTTACATGTTATTATACTTGTTATAGTTATAATCACATGTTATAATTATATTTTTGTTATTTATCACTATAATTGTTGTAGTTGTTGTAATTGTTATAATATATATAGTATTGACACTTAGAAAAAATTAACCCTGATTCATTCTAATTAAACTTAATTAACCCCGATTAACCGTAATTAATCATGATTAATCATAATTAACCCTGATCAAACCTAATTAACCCAAATTAAACCTAATTAAATCCTAATTACCCCTAATTAAATGTAATTAAACACTAATGAACCCTAAGTAAACCCTAATTATACTCTAATACAGCCCTACTTAACCCTAATTAAACCCAATTAACCCTCATTAACCCCTAACGCATCCCAAAGTAACCCAGATTAGCTATAATTAATCCTAATTAACCCTGACTCACCCTAATTAAACATAATTAACCTTGATCAATCTTAATTAATCCGGATTAACTGTAATTAACCCTGATTCACCTTAATTAACTTCGATTAACCCATAACACATCCCTAGGTAACCCTAATTACTTATAATTAACCATAATTAATCCTGATTCACCCTAATTAAACCTAGTTAACCCCGATCAATCCTAATTAACCCCGATTCACCCTAATTAAACCTAATTAACTATTATTAAACCTAATTAACCCTGATTCACCCTAATTAAAGTTAATTAACCTCGATTAACCCTAAATAACCACAATCAACCCTCATTAATCCCGATTAATCCCAACCATTCACCCTAATTATACGTAATTAACTGTTATTAAACCTAATTAACCCTGATTTGTCCTAATTAAACCTAAATAATCCCGATTAGCCCTAATTAATCCCGATCAACTCTAATTAACCCTAACTAAAACCTAATTAAACCCTAATATATTCCTAATTAACCCAAATTATCATAAATACAATCTAACCCTAACTATATACTTAAACCCTGGACTCAATCACAGGTGGGACAATATCAACTCTGCGAATGAACTCAACGAATTATAAAGTGACTCAATCTTAATTAACCCTAATTAAGACATTAATTCTAATTAACCTTAATTAGATCTTACTTAAACCCTAATTATTAATAATTAAGTCTAATTAAACCCAATTAACTCTAATTAACCATATTTAGCTCGAATTAGCCATAATTAACATTAACCCTATTTAGCCTGAATTGGCCTTTATTAGCCCTAATTAAAACTGATTAAACCCAATTAAATCTAATTAACCAAATAATTTTGTACTGAACCTAAATAGATAAAAGAAACTGCAGATCAGTGGCAAGAAAAGGGAGTTATGGACATCTTAGGCTAATTTCCAACTAGATACATAGTACTGGGTCATGTATAAAAGTGAAACATTTGGGCTTTTTAATATTAAGCATCCTTGCACCTCTGAATCTTCCAACTTCACTCGATGGTTGCACGAACCATGAAGGGAACTCCATCCTCTCTCCCTAAAATCACACAAACAAGGTACTGGAACACGAGAGAGAGCTAAATATGGTTAATTAGAGTTAATTGGGTTTAATTGAACTTAATTATTGTTAATTAGAATTTAATTAAGAGCTAATTAAGGTGAACATGCCAAGTTAATGTGTTAATTAGGGACAATTAGGGCTAATTCGAACTATTTAGGGTTATTTATAGTTAATTACGTTTATTAGACTAAATTAATGTTATTCAAGGTTTAATTAGGGCTAATTCGGGCTACTTAGGGCTAATTGAGCCTAATTAGAGCATATTACGGTTAGTTACCCTAATTGGGTTTAATTAGGGTTTGTCTACGATTTATCAGGACAATTAGGATTTAATTAGGTTAATTAGGGGTGATTAGGGCTAATTAGGGCTAATCATTGTTAGTTAGGGCTAATTAGAGTTAATCAGAGTTGGGTTTAATTAGGATTAATTAGTGTAAATGAGAGTTTAATTAAGAATTAATTAGGGCTAATCAGTTTTAGTTAAGGTTAATCAGTTTAAATTAGGCCGCGAACGCAACCTCCCCGTTACGACTACACGTGCCGTAATAGGAGCGTCACCAGCCATCGCTGCATCTCCACAGACGCAGACACCAACCGTGGAGCGTTCGTCGTTACACGAGGACGAGATCCGTCACATTGCTGCAGAGGTGTATAGGATGATCACGGCGCATAATCAGGTACAACCACTATATACGTTTAGTAAACACTATATACGATTACTATCTAGATTAATGCGTCCGATAGCAATCGTATATAGTGTTCTAGGGCCGAAACAAAACGATAAAGAGACTTTTTTGAGTCTAAAAACTATGACAGAGAAGAATATGATTTAAATAAAAAAAAGTCAACTTATCGGCCGGTTCACTCTTAGTTTTTTCCTAAATTTGTGGAAATTAATTGCCTTAAACTCGGTAAAAATTTCTGATAAGACATATATGATGCCCCAATTTTGGGAATTATTCCTAAGTCACATCTAAATTAAATAATTAAAATGCATCAAGGATGAATCAGAAATTGATTTCGAGTTATCTAAATCAAGTCAAATTTCTTACTTGGGGGTCAAAACTCAACTAACTGGACTAGTTTCACTAACTGGACTAGTTTCACTAACTGGACTAGACTCTGATTGCACTAGGCTAGACTGGATTATAAATGTACTGGCCAAAGTTAAAATTAGGTTTCTATTTATTGCCAGACCAAGACCCATAAATGATGAACTTAATAATAAAGTTGAATGACAAATATAAGAGAAGAAATATGACTACAAAAGTGGGATACAGATCCCACTCGGTGAATGAGTTTTCCTGCGAGCGAACACCACAAAAACAACATATTTTTGAAGTAAAAACACAGAAAAGACCACAAGACAAACTTGAGGACTTAAAACTTCACACATATAAGAAGTCAAACCTTCGAAAGATTTCCTACATATCCCTAGAAAGGGAGTCAGACCAACATAGTTCGGAAAGAGGATATTATTTGAAGCCAATCCTTAAACACGGCTGGTCATCGACTAACATCAAAAAGGGTAACTGAGATTGAACGTCAATTGGAGCCGGAGCCAACAGTACAACGATTGGCCGCCAATAAGGGGCGTATCCCTAGTACAACGATTGGCCGCCAAATAAGGGGCGTATCCCTAGAAGCCGGAACCAACGGCAACAATAATTGGTCGTGTAGGGATATTGGAAGGTGATTAACCTTTATCTAGAGCCAAAGCCAACAGTAACGATGGTTGTTTGTAAGATACAGGGCGAGTTCCTAGAAGTCTGAGCCAATGGTAAAAAAAATTGGTCATCTAGGGATACTAAAAACTCATGTTTAAGAGCCGGAGCCAACGACAACAACAATTGATTACTTATCATAAGAAGGCACCCTTAGTAGCTGGAGCCAACTGTAACAACAATTGGTTGCTTAGGGAAATGAGGAAATCAGCGTATCTCGAAGTCAGAGCCAACAGTAATGATGATTGGTCGTCTACACACCCTGAGGACTTATAATTAAGGGTCAGAGCCAACAATAAAGATGGTTGGTCGGTTGATCATAAGGACGCATCCCTAGTAATTCGAGCCAATAGTAATGACGATAGGTCGTTTAGGGATATAGAAAATTCATCACCTAAGAGCTAGAGCCATCAATAACCATGATTAGTCAACTAAACACCTTGAGGATAACTGCAGAGAAGTCACTCAAAGCTGGAGCTAACAATGCCTAAAGACAGCTAGTAGTTTAATGATAGAGCAAGCTAAGTAAACTTATCTTGTAAAGCTGCGGGCGAATATCACCAAAATCAATAAATTTTTGTAGTAAAAACATGAAAAAGACCACAAGACAGACTCGAGGACTCAAAACATCACATAAATAAGAAGTTGGACCTTTGCAACATTTTAGATGTATCCTTAGAAAGGGAATCAGATCAACGTAGCCAATGCTTAAATACAGCTGGTCATCGACTAACATCGGGTAGCTGAGGTTGAACCTCAACAGAAGCCGGAGCTAACATTAACAATGATTGGTAGCCAAATGAGGGGCCTATCCCTAGAAACTGAAGCCAACAGTAACAATAATCGATCATCTAGGGATACTAGAAAGTGATTAACTTTTATCTGGAGCCAGAGCCAACAACAACAACGATTGTTCGTCAGATAGAAGGCTTATTCCTAGAAGCTGGAGCCAACATTAACAATAATTGGTTGTCTAGGAATACTAAAAAGTCATGTTTAAGAGCCTTAGCCAACAAAAACAACAATTAATTGCTTAGTCAAAAGAATGCACCCCCAAAAGCTAGAGCCAATGGTAATAGCAATTGATCACTTAGGCGAATAAGGAAATCAGCGTGTCTAGAAGTCGGGGCGAATAGTAATAAGAATTGGTTGTCTAGACACCCTGAGGACTTATGACTAAGGGTCGGAGCCAACAGTAAAAATGGCTGGTCCCTTAGTTGTAAGGACGCACCCCTAGAAGCCAAAGCCAATAGTAAAGACGATTGGTTGTCTAGGGATACAGAAAATTCGCCTAAGAATCGGAACCAACAGTGACGACAATTGGTCGATTAGGCGAATGAAAAAGAAGCATGTCTAGAAGGCGAAGCCAATAGTAATGATGATTGGTCAACTAAGCACCCTGAGGATAACTGTAGAAAATTCACTCAAAGCCAGAGCCAAAAATACCCAAAGACAGTTGGTCTTTGAGTGATGGAGAAAGCTAGGTCAACTTATGTTCTAAAGTTGACCAAAAAGATAATAACAACAAGGGACTAGATGTGACACTGACCTTACACCGTACACACCCAAAAGCTAAGCAACAAAATCACATGATTGGATTGGAGGATAACCCTAGGATAAGGAAATAAACATGCATAATCAGAGCATGCACGCACAAAATTGAAAAACACATTGACAAATAAGCTGGAAACCATGCAAAACAACAAGCGTGCAAAACACGCAAACTTATGAAAAGAGAGATTAAACATGCAAAGCGCACAAGCACACAATCAATGCAAAAAAAATATTTTCTTTTTTTTCATATATGTTATTTCCACCGGTGATCTGGCCGTCCACTAGAGGTTGTGGACAGCTCAGATTGGATATCTTATACACTAATCGCTACACTTAGTAGTTGTTAGGGGCCCACTCGGGTCAAAGGTATCTAAATAGCGAAGGGACCCAGAAAAATTGGGGGGGGGGGGGGGGGCTAACCGCTACTAAGAGTAGTGGTTAGAACGAGAGTTGGAGATCCTCATCGGTAGAACAGGCCAGTTAGTTAAAGGAGTGAACAAAAATGCGAGGGTTCAATTGAACCTGAGAACTGGCCAGTTCTACCATTGAGAAATTCAAATGCTATAAATGAAATTTAGAGTTACGTGGAGCCTCTCTCATAAAACTAATTAAACCAAAAGGGAAAGAAACTGAACCCTAATCTTGTCTAGATTTTGCCTAGTTGCACTCATTCAAGTATATAAGCTAGGGTTCTTCGTCCTTCGACTCTACAAATCCCTAGTAAATTTCTTAGATCTACAATGGAATCCCAAAAAACATGAAGATGATATGAAGGGAGCCTTCAAATTGAATGAGTTTTAAGTTTCCCCCCACCACGCGGATGGATGATAGGTCGGTGTTGGTACCAGACTAAATAACGCACCTCAGTAATTTGTTCCCAGCCTATCTTAGCTACACCTATAGGCCCACTGGGGGTCCCAATTTTCATGACACGTCGGCACAATCAACAATCAATATTAAACACTTTTAGCCGGTCAAAGCGACCATGCTCAAGTCACGTGCTTTTTCCCTTTGTGAAAACCTTGGCGTGCCTTCCCCCTTAGGGGGGTCGGCCACCTTCCCCTTTAAGGGGTCGACCCCATTCCTTCACTTCTCTTCAAGGGCCCATGCATCATCCGCGACCCCCGTTATCCGTGGTCGCGCACCGTCTCCACGAAGCCCGCCGTTGCCTGCGTACCGGCTTCAAGGCGCAAGTCACCGTCACCCGCGCACCGACTTCACTGCGCCTGTCGCCCGTGGTCGCGTGCTGGCTTCACGGCGCCCGTCACCGTTGCCCACGCGCCGGTTTCACTGCGACCGTCACCCGTGGTCGTGCGCCGTCTCTGCGACGCCCATCCTCACCCGCATGCTGGCTTCACAGCACCCATCGCCATCGCCCGCGCGCCGAATTCACGGCCCCCGTTACCCTTGGTCGCGTGCTGTCTTCACGACACCTACCGTCACCCGCGCGCCGACTCCACGGTGCCTGTCGCCCACGTGCCATCTTCAACACTCCACCACGCCCATGCTCCTCACCGCTGATACAGTCGAGCTCCCTGGCTTTATGTCACACTACCACACTCCTTGCGCTGGTCCATCCTATCACCACACCATGCGCACCTTGCCTTGGTCGTGGAACATGCTTCGACCCACTCTTCGAAGTGTAAAACATCTCATAGGGATAGACGACTCCTCCGGAACACTATCTCTGCCAGGTAGCTTTTCAACTCCCCTTCCACTAGGTAGATGGATCCTCCGGGATGCTACGTCGGCTCGTCAAGCAGAAGGCTCCTCCGTGATGCTACCTTGATGCGCTTTGAGTGCTCTGGCACAAGGACTCACCCGTAGGGATAAGCAACTCCTCCGGGACACTGTCTCTGCCAGAGAGCTTTTTAACTCCCTTTGCGCCAGGTAGACGGCTCCTCCGGATGCTTTTTCAACCCATAAGCTAGACGGCTCCTCCGGGATGCTACCTTGACGCGCTCCGAGTGCTCCAGCACAAGGACTCACCCGGGGGATAGAAGACTCCTCTGGGACACTATATCCACCAGGGAGCTCTAAGTGCTCTGGCACGAAGACTCCCCTTCCACCAGATAGACGGCTCATCCGGGATGCTACCTCGGCTCGCGGAATAGGCGACTCATCCGGGACACTATCTCCGCCAGTGAGCTCTAAGTGCATCGGCACGAAGACTCCCCTTCCACTATGTAGACGGCTCATCCGGGATGCTACCTCGGCTCGCGGAATAGGCAACTCCTCCGGGACACTATCTCGACTAAGGTGCCTGCGTGACTGGCTTATGTGCTTCGGCACTGGGGGATTCATTAGCACCCCTAGGGACTATGACCCCCCGGGTCACTCCAAGACGGGAGCATGTCTTTGGAGGGCATCGCGCCTAGTCCGCCTGACAGTTGGGCATCGGGTCTTCCCCACCGCTGCCAGGCCTGTGGGACTCTGCAAAGGCTTGGATTGGTGGCTAGATCAAGTGGTGTTCTCTGGCAACACCAACGCTGTGGGAGCTAGTCTTTCTAGACAGACAGAGCGACGTTGTGAGGAGCAGGCCGGATGAATATGTGATCCGACAGTCCAACAGAGAACTGGTATTTTTGGACCCCCTAGTGACGTGTCACTCCCAGGGGATGCCATGTGGCAATTGATGACACCGGCATACTTTTGCCTATAAATAGTGGACTTTGGATTTCATTTCAGACAGAACTCTCTCATTTGACATTTTAGAAAGCTATGCCATTTGATAGCCTCAATTTGAAAACGCATTTCAGGATAAAGTTACTTCCGAATGAAGTCTATGCTTTTTCAATTGTTCTTATGTTAGTTACTATTCTAGTCAACCTTTCCATTTTTTTATTTTTTATTATCTGTTTCTAAACCAAATTTCTCAATTATTTTGCATAGATGACAAGGATCCAAAGACCAAGACTGGTTCTTGTTCTTATTTTCCTTTTTCCTTGTGCAGAGACAAATGAGAGGTAGAAAGGATTTGGATCATATAGAGTTGTAACTTCAGTAATGAAGTTTTGAAAACCATAACAACTATTTGTCACTAACGATGTTAAGAAAAAATGTAGAATGACATATAATGTGTTGGGGCCTGACAATACTCTCTGATGATGGGAACAAGAACTAGATAGAGGCATACACAGTGTAGCAACTATACACAGGCCAAAGATAGGAGCATGAAGGGCTTTTCACAACCATGTCTAATGGGAATGGAAAAGCATAAACCTTACATAGCAATGCTCATTATACAGTTCATTTATACAGGCATGGCCTTACTATCCAAGGCATCAATATCTGCAGGAGTAAAGCCTTCTGTTTTTGTGGCTTATCGACAAGCATTGGTCGCGCTTTTCTTGGCTCCATTTGCTCTGTATTTCGAAAGGTAGAAGTATCTACCTAAATCCTCAAGTATCATTTATGTTTCCTGCCTATGGAAGGACTGTACTTAGTTTGTTCTTTTGTCTTATTTTTTCAAATTATGCAGTCAGAATTCTCCTCCTCTGCCATTCAAATTGTTGTCCAAGATTTTTTTGTTTCAGTAATCAGGTACATGCTCGTAACACTTACTATTATACTCGATATTTCAAGTAGTAGTTACAGAAAAGCATAATCCTTTTTTTTTCTTCTGAGAAATCAATTTCTTAAAAAATGTAAGAGTTCCGCGAGCCTGAATCTGTACTATATGGGATTGAACTTCATATCCTCAACAATAGCTACTGCTTCGACTAACAATACTTTGGACAATGTTGCACAAGAATTGAATAAATAAGACTAAACGAAACTTACCTTAAGGCACAATAGCCGGCGGCAGTGGAGGGCGGCGGCGTTGGTGGCGCGATGACAGTGGCAGTGTTTTCACGCGTCGGCAGTGGAGGGGTCACCCTGGAGGGGGATCACCGGAGGTGGGTCACTGTGGAGGTTGGTCACCGGAGCTCAGAACAGTGGTGGGAGATTTTTCAGAAAGAGAAACGGGGGAAGAGAAAGAAAGGCAGATCTGATTGTTTTAATCGCAGACTTTTAGTGACGGATTCATCCCGTCGCTAAAAGTCCGTCGGTAAATCACGATATTTATCGACGAAAGTTTTAGCGACGAATTCCTTCAATCCCTAAAATAATTTTATAAAACCCTCGAAAAAATTAATTTTGTAAAAAAGTTTTAGCGACGGTACTTCCGTCGCTAAAAGATTGCCACAAAAACATTGTCGGCAAAAACTTTCGCCGACACTAACTTCGTCGGTAATAAGTTTTTAACGATGAAATTTTGCCGACGGTAGTATCTGTCGGTTAAACTCGTTAAACTCCGTCGCTAAAAACGTGTTTTCTTGTAGTGGAAGAATAAAAATTTAGATTGTGTTTTCGAGGCTAAGCATTTTTACATGAAAAGCAAGAAGTAGTTGGTCAGTGACGTTCTCAAGCAAGTGAGATGATTTATACATATGGCCGATCAAGAGTAGTTGAACGGTTAACGCTTAGGGATTATAACATCTATTTTATTTAAGAATGATCCATCTACAAATATGAATTACTTTTAGTGACACTTGTATTTCGTTAAAATCGGACCGGCATGTAAAAATTGTACTTTTTGTAGAGACTGTTATTTGAGTTTGAAATGTTTTAATGCAAAGTGGAGCGAAATGTTTGTTTTTTCAATATGAACAGTGTATATTATTCTCATTGAAAGTAAGTCTAGTATCATTTTCTCTATTTTACCGAACTTTCAAAAGTACCAATTGAAATATTTGAAATGATTTGAATAGCATGACGTCTCACTTAAGAGATGCTACTCTTGTTGGCCTTTACTTTGGAGATGTTTTGAAGTACAATGGATGTTGTTGTTTTATTTGATGGTGAAATTCACTGATTAGAATCTCAATATGTGGAATAAACCATTGGGAAGGTAAAAGGAATACATGTTTTATCGGCTTGCTATGCTCTTGATTTAATGGAGGAAACTTAGGTTTCGGACCTTTGTCGAAGGGACTAAGGCTCTGTTTGACAACACTTTTTTTTTGTTTTCAGTTTTCAAAAAAAAAAAAAAATTAAAAAGCAGTTTAATATTTGTTTTTACAAAAACAAGTGGGTGTTTGATAACCCAGTTTTTTTTTTGTGGTGGCTGCCGGTGGTGGCCGCCGGCAGTCGTCGACGGTGGTCGCCGGAGGTGGCTGCCGGTGGTGGTCGCCTGAGGTGGCTGCCGGCCGGCGGTGGTCGCCGGCCGGAGGTTGCTGCCGGCGGCCGGCGCCTAGCGGTGGGAGGGTGGTGGTGGTGGTGGTCTCAAAACAATTGGGAAATTGTTTTGAGATACACACCCCTTGGTATAGTTTCCTGCTCAACTGTTAAGAAGTAAGTTTTGAAATTGGTGTTATGTTAATCCAGTACTAATCATGTTGAAAGCCCAAACAATGTAGGAAATAGAGCAAATATTCTCATAAATCATGAGCACCCAAAAAATACGGTAGCCGAAAAAAGTTATAAATTAATCTTAAAAAAAGTTGTTATTGGTTATTGTTTTTTTTTCTTGAAAACATAATAATGTTTAAACTACGCTCAAACCGATCCAAACCGTTCAATTTGAACCGTTTGAACCGTTCAAACCGAGGTGTCTTGGTTCGGTTTGGTTTAAGAATTTGTGAACCGAGGTTCATTGGTTTGGATTGCGGTTTGACCCCCAAACTGAACCGTGCTCACCCCTAGCTGGCGGTGGGAGGGTGGTGGTCTCAAAAAAAAAAAAACTGAAAACCGAAACTCATTTTTGGAGTTTTTTTTTCTTCTTCAGTTTAAAAACTGGTTTTTTAAACTGAAGAAGAAATAAAGAAAAATGGTTACCAAACACAACTTTTTTTTTTTTTAGTTTCCAAAACTGAAAAAAAATGAGTGTCAAACATGGCCTAAATATTGACACTTAATGCACAATACTGATGCAGGTGGTTGTCCTTGCCCCACTTGATGATTATCAAGACATAAAATTATGTGCCCCAGTTCTAGTTGGTAGCGCAACAACCAAATGATTGATGAACGTAACTAACTATATTGGTTAGACTAGTTGACCCGTTTTTATTCTTATTCGTGAATTGACATCACTTATTTATATATAATTTTTGGGTTGATTATCTACATTCAGCTAGTAAATTCAATTCACCAAGTTTTGTTTTGTTGGCAATGCAGCATGCCGAAACTCACCCCTAACTTAACAATTTAAGTTTAAAAATAAATTGACGATGTCGATTGTGGGCTTGGAAATTTATGGGAAACAACAAGGACTAAAAGTCTTTAACTCTAATAATAAGTGTAAAGAAGCACAATACAATAGAAGCTTCGGCTTTTTTTCCCCTTTCTTTTGGGGAATTGGAATCTTAAGCATTCTTACTTCATAAATTTTAATTTCAACGTTTTTGTTAGTGCCACCACATGGTGGTGGTGGTGACGACGGCATTGCACGGGGTAGCAACATCAACGGTGGAAGTGGTGGGGTGGTCAAGTGATGGTAATGATGGTAGTGGTGGTATTGAGGTGTAACTGGTGGTTGTCAACTAACGACAATAGTGATGTCGGTGGCAGTAGTGATGGCGGCGACGTTGGTGGCAGTAATGGTGGTGGCGGCGGTGATGGTGGTGATGGCGGCAGTAGTAATGGTGGTGGTGGCGGCGACGATGATGGTGGTGATGGAGGCAGTAGTGGCGACAATATCGGTGGTGGCAGTAGTGGTGGTGGCGACGGTGGTGGCAATAGTGGTGGCATTATTGGTGGCTATGGTGGCGGCGATAGTGGTGGTGGTGGTTGTGGTTGTGGTGGTGGTGGCGGCAGTAGTGTCAGCGACTGTGGTAGTTGTGGCAGTATTGGCGGTGTTGGCGGCGATAGTGGTGGTGGTTGTAGTGGTGGTGGTGGTAGTGTCGGAGGCAGCGACAGTGGTAGTGGTGGTGGCGGTGGTAATGTGGCAGTGGTGGCGGCGACGGTGGTGGTAGTGGTGATGGTAGTAGTGGTGCCGGTGGTGGTGGCAATAGTGGTGCTGGTGGTGGTAGTAAAAATGGTGTGGTGGTAGCGGCAATGAAGATGGTGGTGGTTGGTTAATTGTTGGAGAGATTCAGAAAAATGGTAAGATAGGTAAATAATTACTTTTAATTCAAGTAAATCAAAATCCCATGAAATCCGACCAATTTTCATCGAATTTCACACTATAGAAACAAATCCAGTTAAATCCCATGAAATCCAATTCTAATTCCTTTTTTTAATGTTCCAAACAACAAAAATTGAGGATTTGAAATGAAATCCCATCAATTCCATGGTTCCAAACGCACCGTTAGGGTCAAGTACGGGTTATTCGGGCTTATGTTGATATTTGTAGTACATACATTTTATTTTTCACATCTTAGGTTAACCCACCCACTTTGACGTTTTAGGGTTCTCTTCTCTTCCTTGCTTTCTCTTCAATCATCTTTGATGTTGCCCCTCGCTTGACTCTATCTCTTAACTCTCATACACAGATACATCAGAAGTTGATGGTCTCTCACTCGCAGATCCATTGAGCGTCGACGGTCCTCGCTCTACACTCCACACAACGACAGCTCCACATCCACGTCGACCTCGCGGTCACTCCGCCGTCTAATTTTCCACTGGCACTCCGTCACCACAACACCACCGTCCACTTTCACCCTGCCAACCGCCATCATCAGCTCGTCTTGTCTTGAGCAACAGTGACAATTGCTAAGATTGGATCAGAGGAGGAAGATGGGCCTTCCCTTGGAGATATTCCCTCCATCCCACATAAATTGATCAAATTTTTTTACACACAGATTAAGGATTTAAGTCATGCATTGTGTGTTTCCTATACTACCCTTTAGAGAGTGGAGGGGAAGAAAGTGGGTCAAGAGAGAGAAAATTGGTTAATACAGTGCTAAATGCACAGAGAGAAATAGAATAAAAAAAAGTGTAAGAAAGTGGGCCAGAAAAGAGAAAATGAGTTGGTGGATAGTTAAATATGGAGAGAGAAATAAAATAAAAAAATAACAAAATGATAAATATGTAAAAATACCTAAATGATCTTTTTTAATTTGAAAATTGAGCAAATTTTGTGAGATGAGCTAAAAAGAAATTATTGATGCCAAGGAAAGTGAGTTCGTACCTACGTGGAGATGCCACAAAGGCTGCAGTCCGAGTCAGCTTCCATGTATGCAAAGTGAGAGACAGTGAGGGCGGAGTAAGGGCTGAGAGCAAGGCTCCCCAGACAGGCCATGATGGCTGGCAGCGCTGCGCAGACAGGGCGGCGACGAACAGAGCCGGTAATCGACAATCCAAGCTAGGGTCCAAGTCAGGGATGCAACGTTAGGGGTCCGATGTCAGAAGTCTAAATGTGTTTATCTTTCTAGAATTACAGAGAGAATGGATTTTAGAGAGAGAAAGTGAAAATATCAAATGAGAGAGAATCTCCCAAATGAGTCCCAAAGTCCACTATTTATAGGCAAAAGTGTGCATATGTCATCAGTGTGTCATCAGCTGACATGTGTCGTCCCCTGGGAATGACACGTCACCAGGGGGTCCACAAATACCGGTTCTCCGTCGGACTGCCGGTTACCAAATTCGCATTGCCCTGCCCGCGCATCATCTCTCTGTCTGTCTGAGAAGACTGACCACACCGCGGTAGCGTGATCAGAGTAAGCCCGTTGCCCCAGCCACCGTTCCAAGCCCTTACTGAATCCCACAAGGTGCGTCAAGAGACGCGCAGAGAACCTGACAACGGTGAAGGTTGCCTCTGTAGCCAACTGCCAGGCGGACTAGGTGCGATGCCCTCCGAAGACCTGCTCCCGTTCCGGAGTGACCCGTGGGTCATTGTCCTGGTGGTGTCGATGATCACCGGTAACGTGAGTGGACATGGTCGCAGCTCAGTGCCTAGTGTCATGCAAGTCACCCCAGACGGCGATAGCTTTGTGGTAACAAGCCCATCCCATGGTGGCGATGACTTTGTGGTAACGAGTCCATCCCGCTGCGGAGGGTCCTCGTGCCGAAGCACTACGAGTGGAGCCCCCCGTGATGAAGATGGCGATGGCTTTGTGGTAACGAGCCCATCCCTCCTCGAGGGGTCTTCGTGCCGGAGCACTACGAGCGGAGCCCCCCCGTGATGAAGACGGCGATGGCTTTGTGGTAACGAGCCCATCCCGCTGCGAGGGGTCCTCGTGCCGGAGCACTATGAGCGGATCCCCCCGGAAGCATGTAATATGATTGTGGCGCATGGGCGCGGTGACGACCGATTCAAGACGATACCTGGTGTCGGGGCACGTATCATGAGAATGGCGCACGGGGGAGGCGACGGGTGTCGCAAGACTATTTTTGGTGCCCGGGGCACGTCATGGAAGTGGCGCGGCGCGTGGGCACAGCGGTGTGTTGGAAAAAGAGTGCGGGCGATGGTCGTCGCAGAGACGGCACCCAGATAACAGCACGCGGCCACGAGTGGCGATTGTTGCGGCGACGGCATGCGGGCGACAACAAGCGTCATGCGACCACTGGTGGTGAGCGAGCACCGTAGAGTGCGCGTTGAGTGAGATGCCATAGGTGTCAGCAGTCTTCCCCCCAAGACAAGAGTAGCCGACCCCTCCTTAAAGAGGGTGGCCGACCCCCCCTTTAAAGAGGGTGGCCGACCCCCCTTTAAAGAGGGTGGCCGACCCCCTCAAGGGACTTACTCTCTTCCATGTGTTTTGACCTGCTGATGGCGTTGAATAATTGGCCGTTGAATGGGTGATGTGTCGCGCAAAATGGTCCCATAGCGGGCCCTGGGGTGCGATCAGAATAGGTTGGGAACAATTATGATCAATTTTTTCTAGGACGGAGGGAGTACTTTTTTCAAAATTTATTCAATTGTTCTATAAAGTAAATTTCCAATTAATTTGTTTGGATTGTTTGTATTATTCAAATTGTGGATAGAGAAATTTGAGGGTTATTACTGGAGTTTGAGAGGAGAAATCTGGGGGGTGAACTTTAAAAATTGTAAAAATTTTGGTTATATATTTTGGTGGTGCTACCGACTGAGTTTGGATCTTTTCGGTGAGAAAGCTTAGGCAAGGTAGGAATAGGGACCGAACATGTAAAACTTCAAAGCATTGTTGATTTATTTATTATTTTTTTGGTCGAATACTAAGGATACATACAAGTATTTCTAGTTTTTTGGTCAAATACTAAGCAAGATTGATAAGAGAACTGTGAGGGCATTTGACAAGAACTTTTATTTTTGTTAATTGTGAAGTCTACGGTTTGAAATTTAAATTTAATAGTTTATGTTGAAATTAAAGTATGTTTCCAACCTATCTTGGTCAGACCCAAGGGCCCACTAAGGGTCCCACTTCGCGCGAACACGTCGACACATTCAATGGTCAATTTTTCAATCGAACTGGTCAAAGTGCGTGCGCCCAAGTCACGTGCATGTTTCGCTTCGCACGCCTCGTGCGCGACTTAGGCACCAATTATTTCACGTCAGCGTGACTCAGGTAGCATGATCGTCACGCCACGACCACCCGAACACTTTTTCACCAAAAATATCGACCGACAGCGCAACCGGAGCAACGAGGTCAAGGGCCAAAGGCCTTGGCCTACCCCATGGGGTCGGCCTCGGCCCCCCATGGGGGTTGGCCTTGGCCTTCCTCCCCCGGTTACTCATTTCTCGTGCAATGTCCTTTTCGCGCAGTTTTCGCTCCGTACGCCTCGTGTGTGACTTTGGCACTTTGTTCATTATGTGGGTGCGACTCATGGCAACACACTCGTCGTACCTTGACTACCCAACTCCTCGTTGTCACCAAAACACCAACCATCAGCGTGCCCGAAAACCACCAAAAAAGAGGAAGTGGCCTCGACCTCCCCAAGGGTCGGCCTCAGCCTCCCATGGGGGTTGGCCTTGTCCTTCCCCAAAAATTCGGCCTTCGGCCTCCCTTTCCACGTGCACTTATCTTCACTGGGTTTTGCGTCTTCGCGATGCTCACCAATGCTCGCACACCAACCTCGCGACGTCCGTCACCCGCGGCAGCGCACCGCCTCCGCGATGCCCGTCGCCCAAAGTCACGTGCTACCGCTGACGACCGCGTACCATCACTCCCAACTTTGTCATTACTAAAGATCGTATTTATTATTTTGGTATAACGTACACACTTGACTCACGCCCCATCTCCGGGACACCCGACGCGCGCCAGTGTGCCGTCTCCATGACAGTCGTCCCCGCGCCCAGTATGCCACTTTCATGACATGTGCCCACGGCACCAGGTATTATCTCGCTATGGTCGTCACCGCGCCCGTATGCCACTTTCATGAATGTGCCTACAGCACCAGGTATTATCTCGCGATGGTCATCGCCACACCCGTGCGCCACTTTCATGACATGTGCCCCCGGCACCAGGTATTGTCTCGCGACGGTTGTCACCGCGCCCATGCGCCACAATCATGTTACAGGCCTCCGGGCATCACACTAATTCATCACACCATGCGCCCCTACCATGGACGTGGAACATGCTTCGACCCACTCTCCGGAGTGTGCAACATTTCGAAGGGCTCCGCTATTAGTGCTCCAGCACGAAGCCCCTTCGCAGCGAGATAGGCTTGTTACCACAAAGCTATCGTCGCCTGGGTGATTTGCATGACACTAGGCACTGAGCTGCGACCATGTCTATTCATGTTACCGGTGATCATCGGCGCCCCCAGGACGATGACCCCCGGGTCACTCTAGGACGGGAACATGTCTTTGGAGGGCATTGAGCCTAGTCCGTCTGACAGTTTGCTACGGGGGCAACCCTCGCCACTATCAGGTTCTCTACACGTCTCTTGACTGGTGGCTGGGGCAACAGGCTTACTCTGATCATGCTGTCATGGTGTGGTCAGTCTTCTCAGACAGGTAGAGCGACGTTGTGTGGGGCAGGTAGCGCGAATTTGGGAATCGACAGTTTAACGAAGAATCTGTATTTTTGGACCCCCTGGTGACGTGTCACTCCCAGGGGACGACATGTGACACTTGATGACACAAGCACACTGTTTCTTATAAATAGTGGACTTTATGACTTATTCAAGGACTTTTTGGCTCATTCTCACAAAATCACTTTCTCATTCTAGAACTTGAGAGCTCTTGGATTCTAGAGAGAGAAACACAAATTGGACATAACTTTGGACATAACATCGGACCGTAGCATTGGACCCTGACTTGGACCTTGACTTGGACTGTCGACTGTCAGCCTTGTTCGTCTCAGCCTTGTCTCCACAGCACTGCCATCCCTCACGGCCTATCTGGGAAGCCTTGCTCTCTGCCTTTACTCCATCCTAACTGTCTATCACTTTGTACATCTGGAAGCTGACTCGGACTACAGCCTTTGTGGCACCTCCACGTAGGTACGAACTCACTTTCCTTGGCATCAAAGTACTTGTATTAAGTAACTAGCTAATGTGATAGTTAAAAAAAAAGGAGAAAGAAATGATGCCTAGACCAAATGAATACTGGTTATAAAAGAAGCAGAAAGATCAGGAAATTTGACCCGTTATCCACGGGTTTACCCAAGCTACCAAGCTAGGGTATAGGTATAGAAAATGGGCTATTCGAAAGAATCGGGTAATTCATATCTGGATCCGTTTTATTCGCACCTGCTTAAATATTACCTATACCAAACGAGTCGACCTATTTGTCAGGTCTACTTGAATGTTATAGCCTTCTTCTGGATAAATTTTGCACGTGAAGCAGCCTATTTCATATAAAGTTCGTTCAAAGTTTTAAATTGTGATCCATAAAAGAAACGCACGATTGGAAATGCACCAAGTATTCTCAAATGAGTTACACGAGAAGTTATTTGAGTTCCATATAGTCTTGAAAGGATGGTTTAATGACTTTAGCGAGTATTTCTAAGTTAAAATAATAACCTATGTAAAGCTCAAATTAATATCGATTACCTAAATTGTTTTTGACATTGTGGCATATTTCGTATCCAACTAGGTTAAATATTAGATCTCAGTATTTCAGACAATTGCACCAAGTAATACGCATCGTCGGAACTCAAACCTCGAAATTAAAAATTAAAAATTAAAAATTCTTTGCTTCGTTAAAGAGAAGGCACTTTTACGGCCCTTGACCATGTAGCAGAGCGAGCGAAGAAGACATGGGTTGCCATTCTAAGCTAACACCAAATAAGCCAACTCATATATATATATATATATATATATAGTAGAACACGCAAGACATGGGTTACCATTCTAAGCTAAGGCACAGCAGAGTGTACAAACTTATCAGAGGAGAGTCCAAGCCAAAAGAAGAGTGCTCCGGTCAACTAAAACCTAACCCTACACTACTTTGCTTCACTGCTTCAACAAACAAATGGGTTCAGGACGGTGTAGCATGTCTTATACGGATTTAGCCAAAAGGTCAAATAAGGTTGGTAGAGGGCAGAGAAAGCAGGAGTTGAGAGTGTCTTTTTCTTAAGAGTTTCAGACTTGTTTTGTTTGCATTGGTTCAGGCCTCCAGGGTCAGGGTCCGCGTACGGGGGGTGTCAAGACGAACTTAAAAAACTGAAGGGTACACTTTCAAATCCATTAAACAAATCATACTTTGTTTCCCTTCGAGTATATATTTTGGTGCTTGCTTCGCAACTCCAACGGCGTCACATACTGACCTCAACGACCATTTAGGGTTGTTCGTTTACTGCTTTTAGTTTTCAGTTTTTATTTCTTATTATTTTTACTTTCTTTATATTGTTTGTTTTTGTATTGAAAACAAAACCACCGTCTTGATCGCTTACACTTTTTATATTTGTTTTTTTCACAACATTTGTCCTTTATTTTCCGTAAATAACGTCACCAATCACGTCTTCTTTTACCAAAATGTCCTTAAAATGCCATTTTACTACCGACGTCGTTTGATACGAGGTGCCTAGTGGTGCAGATGGGTTATAAGATTTGACACCATTTCTCAAGTAATTCTAACTGTCTGTTCTAACAGTTACGAAATCTTCACTATACAGGCCCACTGTCACCATGGATAATGTTCATCTCCCAAGGAGGAATTTATGGCGAATTGGTAGCTTGTCGTTGATAGCATCTCCCTAGCCAGCGGATTGCTCGTGTCGGTGAACTTATCACAATAGCAAGCATAGACACAATCAAGTAGGCATGTGCACACACATTTACACACAAATAGTAAAGTCAATTGGGTGGTTGTTAGTTTTCAACGACGGTTGTTGTGGGTCGCAATTCGGTGGGGAACATCAATATTGGTTTGCGATCAAATGGGCAACGGTGAGGATGGCAACTTATGATGGTGCTGGGGGCTTCGATCTAGCCCATAAAGAATCTTTTTTGCCATTTCTAAAGGCGAAGGATCAGTCCACAGTGCTGACTAAGGTGGCGAAGGCGTGTGAATTTTTAGAGGAGTGAAGGGAGGACTTTGGGTTGGGTGCTGGGGGAGATTAGTGGCATAGTTCCAGTGGTGGCACGGTGGTTCTAGTGGTTTAGGAATGAGGAGGGAGGAGGTGTCAAACAAGTCTGCCACATGCTGTCTTTTTCTTTCTTTTTTCTGACACGGGTTGTAACTGGTCGGAAAAAGGGTGTTTTCACTTTTCTCTATCGTTTGGATGAATTTTAAGTAATCAAACCGTAGGAAACAAAATCTAATGACTCCAATGATGATTCAGAATCGAAAGAATCCCCTACGAATACTAAACCAGTTGAGTCAATAGTAATTAAGACGTGACAATCAAACCCTTATGAATCAAAATCTAACGACTCTGATGATATTTTGGAATTGAACGATTAAAATCCTAGCTCTAAATTGCAAAATTTCAAAGTCAAAGCTTTTTGATACCTGAAACACTTCACGTCAAAAGTTCTAAAAGTGATTTGACACACACAAAAAAAAAAGAAAAAAAAAAGAGAGAGAAGGGTTTTAATAATCAAAATATATTTTAGGTTTTCAACTACAAACCCTAGTTTGAATATATCGTGTTCCTTACCTTAGTTCATGTTTGAAAACTATTTGATTTTTAGTTTTTTCTCATGTTTTGTAAACTGGAGAAAAAAACGAGTTTGTCACATAGTTTTTTTTTTCTTCAGTTTTGAAAATCAGTTTTTAAAACAAGACTGTTTTTGAAAACTCTCATTTTGGAGTTTTGAATTTTTGTTTTGAGACCCCCCCCCCCCCCCCCAACCAACCGCCCACCGCCACTGGCCATTGCTTGTCGCCGACCACTTTCGTCGGTCACCGCCGCCGTTACGCCCCACCATCGCCACCGCAACCACCACAAAAAAAAAACTTAAAATAAAAATTAGGTAATCAAACACCCAAAAGAAAAAACTCAAAATAAAAACTGAATAATCAAACATTCATTTATTTTTGTAAAAAATTAAAACTGAAAGTAAATTCAAACAGACTCTTAATTTTGTCACCCAAAATTCTAAAATTTCTTCCTTGAGCTCCCTTAAAGCATCATCAAATGGTAGAAACATGAACCTGAAAACATGTCACGTGTAAGTGTAGTGGTTTTAATCAGAGGCATTTTTTACTCTAGAAGTGGGCGCATGGTAGATGGTAGACGTGTGCAGAGTTTAAGGTTTTAAACACAGAGGTTAACATTGTTCATGTTTCTGCAGATAAAAGGATTAGGGAGTCTTTTACGTACCCAAGCGGCAAGGTAGCACATTCCAGACTTACTCCTGTGACTGTCGCAGAGAGGTTGTCTCTCAAATCAGCCGCCACAGCATGCATGTCTTGTCCCGTTTCGTATGTGTGCATTAACTGCATCTCACTCCCACTCCCAACTTCCATCATTACCGCAGATTTTATCCCCATTTTTGTGCAACCATCGAGTACCTCCCCTCACCACCTACCCCTAACACTACCCCCTTTCTCATCTTCTTGGCCGTCCTTCTCTCTCTCTCTCCCTCCCCCAATCTTCACGAATTTCCATGGTATCCATTTACCACCATCTTGTCCTCATGCTGCACATTCCAATATTCATTTATAATAATCTCAATCATCTTCTATCCACAATCATATACAGCCCATTTACAACTTCCTCTACCACTTCATTAATCTGTTGTTCTCTTCGTTCCCTGTGTATTGAAAACTAAAAGCTACCAACCATGTGCCACAAGTCTGGAAGGGGTTTACCCACAAAGCCTCTTAACCCTAAGGCTAAAGAATGGATACCCAAGAAGCTATCAAACTCAACCCAATCTGAAAAACCTAATACTGTTCCTCCTCTTCCCCATCAGATCTTCCCTTCATCGCAACATCTGCTTCCTCCGCCGGTGGCGACGGCGGCGGTGCAGCCTTGGAACCCCGCACCAAAGCAACTCGTTTACCACCACCAGCCCTCTTATTTTATTCGTTATGTATTTCACCCACAACCAAGGCAGTACCAGTCCTACAACGTACGGGCACCACCACCTACGCAGACACATCTTTACTACTCTGGTCTTGATCACCCTACGGTGGTCAGCGCAGGCGGTGGAGGTATGGTGGTGGGGGGTGATAAGCCCGTGAAGGTGGGTGGCCGCCGGTTGGAGAGGCCCTATGGTGGAAGGGCAAGTAGGAAGAGAAACGTGTGGGTTCCACCCAGCTTCCCTAGTAGCTGTCCACCGAAAGTGCCGAGGACTGTTTGGGTGGCAAAAAAAACCAAATCTGGTCAAGATCAGGGTGTGCAGGAGGTTGTTGTTGATGTTCACTCTCCCCCTCCTTCACCACCAAGCCTGCCTTCACTCTCTGATGATGACTCGGCTCGTGATAACACCACTGTCATGATCAGAAACATCCCCAACCAGTTCAGGTGTGTGAAAGAGATAAGGGCTTTCTATCACACTTTAATTAGTCTGATCATGATAGTTTTTAAGTGTGAAAACC
This sequence comes from Escallonia rubra, assembly GCA_033065855.1. Classification (NCBI taxonomy): domain Eukaryota; kingdom Viridiplantae; phylum Streptophyta; class Magnoliopsida; order Escalloniales; family Escalloniaceae; genus Escallonia; species Escallonia rubra. Next base: position 149,995 of record JAVXUO010000553.1, on the reverse strand, counting down.
AATAAGTTAGATCAGTATGTGCGTGAGTGGGTGGATGAGATGTAGAAGGGGTTTTCAATCTCTGGACATTTTTGTCTAGGTTGCTAACTCGCCCGTAGGATTGTCTCCTTAATGGAATTACTTAAGAGTATTCTTCTCCTTAGCAGTTAACCAACAGCATTTTTCTCTCAAATTATGACTATTGTAACACTTGTTTATGAAATTTTGGCGTTTAGGTGAATTTGTTCTTGATTTTTTCGGTGGAAAGTTTTCAGTTGTTTCCCTCTCTACGTGTCTGGGAGGGACTGAGGCTTGCTTTGACTCAAAATAACAGTGTTTCAAGGTAAAAGAGAAAAAGGTGGAACTGAGGTTTAGGTCATTTCATTGAGAGAGAGAGAGAGAGAGAGAGCTGAGTCTCGTTCTGACCTAGAAGTTAAATGACGAAGGGGGAAGCTGAAAAGGCATGGAAGTGGAAGTCCAAGGGGCTGTTGTTACGGTTTGTTCCTCTTGAGAGTTATGTTTTTAAGTTTTCTAGTCTAATCTAATTAGTTTAAAGTCCCCTCCCCTGATTTTATACCTTTGAACTTTTCTTTTGTCTAGTCTATGATAGTTCTTTCATTTTCAAGGTATAATCAGTTGATGTAGCGTTGGGGTTTAATTGAATTTCTTTCTTGACTTCTTGGGTGGAAGATTTTCAGTACTTTCTCCGTTGGAGAAAGTTGGAACTATATCTTGCTCTGATCTAAGATGACAAAGGGTTTAGATCAATCTCATTCTTGAAGTGTTTTCTCTTAATTTGTGTGCGAGGCAGAGAGGGAGAAAGAGGTAGAAGTGTAGAACTGAGTTTTGTTCTGACTCACTATACCGAGATGACAAAAGGAGAGGCTGAAAAGGCATCAAAGTGGAAGTCATGGGGTGTTGCTACGTGCTTTCTGTCCCTGTCCCCTAATACTGAGAAAGGATTCACTCTTGATACCCACATCATATCAAATATATTGAATATCTGGAGTTTGCATCATTACTACTCCCCCATTTAATGCATATATTGAACAATTTTCCAGAAACATGCTTATAAACAGAGATTCTTTCTAGCATTTATGGAGTTATTAAACATCATTGTGGTGCTATTGATTGGCCAGGAGGGAAGTATTTATGGAGTTCCTGGACTACTTCTGCCAGGAGCACCATCTGGAATATGATTTCTTCTACTTGCCAATGGACTTTATGTAGGCTCTCCTCTCATTTCTTTTTCCCATTCAAATTAAAAGCTGCACATTCATCGTGTACTCTGTGTTTATGAGACTTTGCTCAACGTTTTGAATTCTTATTTTGATCACTAGAAGGAATGCAAACTATGGGTATTGCTTTGTGAACTGGACGACTCCCGCTGCTGCTTTGAAAATTCGAGAACTCTTGAAAAACTACCAGTGGGGTCTGATTCAGACTGCCAAGGGGCGTATGCAGTGCAAGAAAATCTGTCAAGTCACTTGGGCCAAAATTCAGGTAAACTTATTTTATTATTAAATATTTTTTATTTTTGAGAATTATCTACTGATATCTCGTCAATGCGTATTTTAGCCTTTCTAACATGCATTTTTTTTCCGGGAAATAATAGGGGAAGGATGCCCTCAGGCGACATTTTTCGGGTTCCAACTTCCTCTGTAGCACCTATGAATACCTCCCCGTTGTTTTATCTCCTCCTCGAAATGGTTTTAATTGTTCATTGAGTTCCATCACCACAGTTGGTAAGTTGGCATTGTGCCCAAAGGTGTGAAACAAATGTTAGAGGCTCAAGTGTTGTGGGGTGGGTGGACGGGGGCGGCGGTGATATGGTGGCTGTTGGTGTTCTTTTGTTCCGTGTTTTAGAAACGTGTAATGCAGGTATGTTAGGGTTTGTGAAGAAATGAGAGAGGTGATGAGACACTGCGGTTGGAAATTTCTGGGGACCTTTGTTTTGATTCTCTCCCTAGAATGATGTTGTATCTGGGGTGAAATGGAAACAAAGAGTGCAAAGATTGTGCTTCTCTACTCCTTATCTGTAATGTACTAGTATTAGTTTGTTCCGTCTTTTAGAAATCTTAGAATGTAATGCAGCAGCATGTTGTATGTATAACGTTGAGATATGCTGATTTCTGACACTACGTTGTGCTTCATTTACGTTAATTCGAGATCGAATCTAACCGAAGTTGCACTTGTTTTATTTTATGCTTAGCTTAGTGGTTTAACATATACAGATTTAGACTCCAAATGTCGTTTGAAGTTATTATTCTGTCTCTTGAGTTTTGTTTTAGTTATACTCTGTTACTCCTATCTATTGAAATTACATTAAGCTGTTTTCATTCATTTTCAGTTTATAGATCTAAAAGAATAAATTAAAAGTTGGTTATATCTCACATAGAAAATAAATTTACCCAACATAACTCACCCGCTGCTTGCACTTGTTCACCATTATCGCATTTGTCTGATCACACACGGCTCGTAGTTTGAGTCGTTATATCTCGCTGGTGTGAGTGGGTGTCGACAGCGGTGGTTAAAGAAGAAGAAGTCATCTTAAGAGCAGAACATTTGGTAGGTCACAAAAAATTGCGTGGTACCCTAACTTTTATAAAATGGATCCTTAACGGGATGAAGCTTTGTGTAAGCCTACTACAAACCACAGGGATGGTGGGTAGCAAAGAATTTTGAATAAACCTAAGGAGTACCTAATGTAATTAAACCTAAGAATCGCATGTATTTTATGTAATTAACCTCGGTACAACACAAAAATTTTGTGGTGCCCTAACTTTTGTATGTATAACATTGAGATGTGTTGATTTATGACATTCTCTCGTGCTTCAGCGGGCCTCCAACGAAACCGGGCCAGGCCGGCCTGAAACTGGTATACTTGGGCCCAGTCCAAGCCCTGGCCCTAGGCCCAATATTTTAGGGCCGGGCTTGGGCCGGCCCAGGCCCAAATTTTTTTGTTTTTGTTTTTTTTCTCTATTCTTAACTCCTTGTTATTCACATTTATAAATTAAATGGTTGGAGACTTGGAGCAACATCAAAAGCCTCAATTGCCAAATGAAATTAGTGTAAGAGGTTTCCCACTGACTTTGTAGTATGGTTCCCGTTACACAAGAGCAGCACTAGCAATTAAACATGGGTGACTCTCTCATTAGTTTGTCTACTTCCTCCTTTTCTATACACATCCTTATCTTTATTGTAAACCCATGACCACTGCAAAGAGGTTGCTACAAACCCTGTAAGACATTTGATTTCCAAAATTTTTACATTCCGAATGCGAAATTTTTAGAAATATTAATATGTATGTAAACAATAATATTTCTAACATTCAAATATTCAAACTGATAAAGTTACATTGAAGATAAATGTGTTCATAGGCCCTCCTCCTTTTATCCGGGCTTGGGACCGGCTGCTTGTAAACAAACAGGCGAAGTTACCTATTTTTTTATATATATGAAAAAATATCTATCTTGTTTCTAAAAAAAACTATATTTTGTGAAATTTTTTATTCTTAAAACTTAAGAAAAGAAAAATAAAAATAAATTACCTAATCATCTGTAAGTATTTCAACGTCCGAGTCACTGCTGTTCCTATCGTCAATCGTATATCTTGCTCGCGGTATTTCGCATCAAGATAATCCTTCCAACATACACATAGCTCGAGCGACTCGGGGTTAAGACGACTTCTCCTGTCATCCAAAACCCTCCCATTCGCTGAAAATGTCGACTCTGAAGCAATCGTGGAGGCTTGCACTGGCAGTACATCCCGTACAATTTAGGATAAAGTTTTTATACATGTTTTGGTTTTGTTTCAAAAAATTTAACAAATTAAAATTAACTTGTGATGCCAAGGAAAGTGGGTTCGTACTTACGTGGAGGTGCCACAAAGGCTGCAGTCCGAGTCAGATGCCAAGTATGTTGATGTAGGACACAACAAGGGTGGAACAAGGGCAGAGACCAAGGGCTTCCCAGACAGAGCCTGAGGGTGGCAGTGCTGCGAGGGCGATGGCGCATGATGAATATACGACGACAGTCACAGTCCGATGCTGAGGTCCAAAGTCAGAGTCCTGTATGTTTCTCTCTCTAGAATTCTAGAGTGAGAAAGTGAAGAAGAGTCCTCCAAATGAATTCTCAAGACCTATATTTATAGAGATTGAGATAATGATGTCATAAACCGACATGTGGCGCTCCCCGGGAGTGACACGTCACCGGGGGGTCCACGGGTGCCAGTGCTCTATGGACTATCAGATCGCATATTCACCCGGCCTGCCCCGCACAACGTCGCTCCGTCTGTCAGGAAAGACTGGCTCCCACAGCGTCGGTGTGGCCAGAGAACCCCTTGATCTAGCCTCCAATCCAAGCCCTTGCGGAGTCCCACAGGCCTGGCAGTGGTGGGGAAGACCCGACACACAATTGCCAGGTGAACTTGGCGCGATGCCCTCCGAAGACCTGCTCCCGTCTCGGAGTGACCCGGGGGTCATAGTCCCTAGGGGTGCCGACGCAAGCCCCCAGTGCCGGAGCACGTAGGCCAGTCACGCAGGCACCCTGACGGAGATAGTGTCCCGGAGGAGTCGCCTATTCTGCAGGCCGAGGTAGCATCCCGGAAGAGCCGTCTACCTGGCAGAAGGGGAGTCTTCGTGCCTGAGCACTTAGAGCTCCCTGGCAAAGATAGTGTCCCGGAGGAGTCGCCTATCCCCGCGGGTGAGTCCTTGTGCCGGAGCACTTGGAGCGAGTCAAGGTAGCATCCCGGAGGAGCCGTCTACCTGGCGGAAGGGGAGTTGAAGAGCTCCCTGGCAGAGATAGTGTCCCGGAGGAGTCGCCTATCCCCGCGGGTGAGTCCTTATGCCGGAGCACTCGGAGCGAGTCAAGGTAGCATCCCGGAGGAGCCGTCTACCTGGCGGAAGGGGAGTTGAAGAGCTCCCTGGCAGAGATAGTGTCTCGGAGGAGTCGCCTATCCCCGCGGGTGAGTCCTTGTGCCGGAGCACTCGGAGCATGTCAAGGTAGCATCCCGGAGGAGCCGTCTACCCGACTGGCTGAGGTAGCATCCCGGAGGAGCCGTCTACCTGGCGGAAGGGGAGTTGAAGAGCTTCCTGGCAGAGATAGTGTCCCGGAGGAGTCACATATCCCCACGGATGATGTACACTCCGGAGAGTGGGTTGAACCATGTTCCATGACCAAGGCAAGGTGCGCATGGTGTGATGAATGAGTGTGGTGCCCGGAGGCATGTAACATGATTGTGGCGTATGGGCGCGACTGAGTGAGTAAGGTGCCGAGGGCACGTCTGTGTTAGTGGCGCGGCGCATGGGCGCGACAGAGTGCGTATGGTGCCGGGGGCACGGTAGTGTGACAGAGAGCCTGGGGGCACGGCTGTATCAGCGGCGCGGCGCACGGGCGCGGCGGAGTGTTGAAGTGCGACGGGGGTCGCGGAGTTGTGTCCGGGTGACGAGATCGCGGAGTTGTGTCCGGGCGACAGGGGTCGCGGAGTTGTATCCGAGCGACGGGGTCGCGGAGTTATGTATGGCCCCTTGAAGAAAAGCGAATGTGCTAAGGATGGAAGCCGAGGCCGACCCCAATGGCGAGGCCGAGGCCGACCCCAATGGCGAGGCCGAGGCCGACCCCAATGGCGAGGCCGAGGCCGACCCCAATGGCGAGGCCGAGGCCGACCCCAATGGCGAGGCCGAGGCCGACCCCAATGGCGAGGCCGAGGCCGACCCCAATAGGGAGGCCGAGGCCGACCCCAAGGGGAAGGCCAAGGCCAACCTCCTTGGGCAAGTGTCATGGCATGCCGACGGGCGACGTGAGAAGTGTGATAAGGCTTCGTGCAATGATGAGTTTATTGGTGACGAAGTCGCGTAGAAGAAGTAAGAAGTGCACGTGACTTGAGCGTGCATGCTTTGACCGGTTGTGAGCGTTGAAAATGACTGTTGCTTGTGCGGACGTGTCATGGAAAATAGGACCGCAGTGGGCCTTTGGGTACGACCAGAATAGGTTGGGAACAACTTGTTCTTCCACTGTTAAATCAGAATAATGATCAGTATTGGAATATACACCAATCTCATTAAAAGAGGAAAAAGAAGACGAACCTGCCGAATTAGAGGTACCTTCACCTAGTAGTTGTCTTGCTACTAGATGTTTAAAGCCCTTAAGATATGACGAGTAGTGCCTCTTAGCAGTCGATGATGAAGCTCGGCTGCGCACGTCAGTAGAATTACGATACAAGTTGAACAGTTCCTCAAATGTATTGCTCACTTTCGCTGTGAGGTTGGTTGTGTCCTCTACTGAGTAGCACATTAATTTTGATATCTCGTTTATCGAGACGTTCACGCCATGCAACTTTAACCTATGATCTAAACAAGTAGCCACAACAAAAATAACAGGCAATTCACTCCAATATTTATTAAACTTTTCATCCATCACTTTTACTATTTCCGTAAAGGGTCCTATATATCTCCATTTTGTTAATATTGTAGCCATCTTGAGAATTTCTATTACAGCGAGAGGAGAGGTGGGATAGTACGTACCAGACAATAAATTGGTAGACGTGTAAAATACCTCCAAAAATTCAGCTAGATGTGCCATTCCAGGTGAGTTGGCAAGCTGGCTGGGAACAAGGTTATTAGAAAATGCGTATATACTTCTTTGTATGCGAGAATATGTAAAAGCGTATGATATGTAGAGTTCCACCTATGGACCACATCTGTAACTGGTCTTTTGCGAGGCATATTATACTGACTACACAACGTTTTAAATTGTTGTGTTCTCGAAGCCGAACTAGAAACAAATGCTGTCATACCCCTCATTTTGACAAGAATATTTCCTGCAACAGCTAAACCATCATGAACAATTAAATTAATTACATGACAAACACAACGAACATGAAATAATTTACCAGAAATTATAGGTTTGAGGCTCTCCTCTAAAGCAACAACAACAACTGTATTGTTAGTAGCATTATCAAAACTAATACTCATAATCTTATTCTTTAAATTAAACGTGGTACATGCATTAATTATAATAGTAGCAACGTGTATTGCATCATGCGTAAAAGGAAAGAGTTCGAAAGCGATGATTCTCTTTTTCATAATCCAATCTGCATCAATCCAATGGGCCGTCACACAACTATAACTAACAAAAGTAAACGGAGATTGCCAAATATCAGAAGTAAGGCTAACTTTACTGTCAAAATTATCGAAATAATCGATCAGGCGTGCTTTAGCAGCCTTATACTGCCGGACTGCATCGGATCTAGTTGTGTTTCTATGAACCTTTTTGTACAAAGGTTGCACGTGGGTGTTCATATATCTAGTGTGCTTAGCACTATCGGCAAAACTAAAGGCTTGTTCATCGTGAATAACAAATTTAGCGAGACCGTCTCTTTGCTCTCGCTGATTATAAACAAACAACTTTCCGTCAAAAGATAACTGTGTTTGGGTAGGTTCGACGTGGCCGCTTCGAGGTGCACACTAAGTGTAATGCCTGTTAAGATGTCAATTACCACAACCAGTAGCAAATAATTTAGCACAATACTTACATCAAGCTTTTCGGGCGCCGCCTTCCACCGTAATTTGATCAAAATGATTCCAACACTCGGCTTTCTTTTTTTTCACCTTTTGGGCTTCTTGCTGATTACCGGAAGTATTGCTCAGCCCTTCTCCATCGTGACCGCTCATCAGGTTACCATCATGCCACGGAGTAGTAGCTTCACCAACCGAGCTGCGTCCTTGACTAAAATGCGGACTATCTTGTGAAGGCGTGTAATCAATATCTGGAATGTTTTGATTGAATTCCCAATTGGCTTGGGTATCTATCATACAACCCGTACTCATTCGTCCAGGAACGAATGGCTGTGGTGGTGCTTAGATTGGTGTTCGTGATGGCTGTGGTGGTGGTGCTTGACCTGGTGGTGGTGTTTTTCGTGATGATGATCCACGCCTGAATTTCTTTAGTAGTCCAGACATATTTGACGCTAAACTTTTTTACTAGATTGAAAAAATAAAACTAGAGCAGTAATAAGTAATTAGAAATAACAATTAAAAAGAATTGAAGAGTAACTAGGGAATAAGAGTAATTAGTAATTCAAAATTGGCCGGAGTTAGTAATTAAAAATAACTTTGTAATAGTAATTAATAAATAAGAATTCACTAATTACTAATTAGTAAACAAAATAATTAGAGAGTAACAAATGAATAAGAGGAATAATTAGTAATTAGAATTTAACACGAGCAGTAATTAGTAAACATGAGTAGTAATTAGCAAAAGTACTAATTAATAAACAAGAGTAATAATTAGCAAGAGTAGTAATTTGAGAGGAAAATAGTAGCAAAGCTTGTAGAAATGTAGAATGTTTATATAAGAGAGAGTAAGAAGATTGGTGTGAAAAATTAGAAAGGAAGGGTGTGAATTTATAGATTTTTCAAAGTTCACAAAAGATCAAAATACCCCTAACAACTAGCCGTTTATAGTTGTTGGGGAGGGTAAAAGTGTAAAAAACCTTAAAAGATTTTAAAAAGTTAACTTGGACCAAAATACTCCCCAAACTAGATGTTATATAGTTGTTGGGGGGGTAAAAGTGGAATTTTTTGAATTAGTGGGGAATATAGCCGTTGGGAGGGGATAAAAATTTGAAAAAATTGGGCCAGCCCAGAATTTGGGCCCAATTTAAGGCCAAAACAGGGCCAATTTCGGGGTTGGGCTTTTTTCGGGCTGGGCCATTTTTTCTGAAACCTTGGCCTGGTCCAAGCCCAGGTCCAAGGCCCTAAAATTTCGGGCCTACACTGTTCATAACCGGGCTGGGCCGGCCCGGACTTTTTTGGGCCGGGTCGGGCTGGGCCGCGGGCCACCCGGCCCGTTTGACATCTCTAGTGCTTCATTTAAAGTTGATTGAAGATCTATGTAGATTTACACCCCAATGCAAACTTTTGTTCTATGTTCAGTCCCACTTCTTCATTAGTTTTAGAGAAATGATCTGAAATAGTGCACTTCTCCCAAATTGTCTATATTTCACGAACATGTTTTTTTTACATTATTTCCCTTTAGGATTAATTTGGGCCCCGAATAAAAAATGTTACTACAGTTTGTGAAGTTATCACATTTTCCATTTATCACATTATATCATTCGACCACATGTCTAAATAGATTTTCCCTAGTAAATCATCTATGACTAGTCCATAACCTAAGAATCTGAGCCAGGTTCGGTTCAATTAAAAGATTGTGTACTAAAAGCTCTAAAAAGTATATAAATTCATACTGCTTAACGTGAAGTTAAAAACAAATTAACACCTTACGGAAAACATACATAATTTTGCTAAGGTTACAATTATGTTATAAGAGAGATTTTGTTAGTAGAGGACATCAATGGCACTGAATTTACTTGGCACTAACTCAAGTTGATTATAACCATGGGTTACCAATTGTATAGGGCCTTTTTCGTTTACTACTTTTATGTTATGTTTTCATTTCATCATTTTCATATCCAGTTAGGAAATGTAGTTGTGTACTTTTATCATTTTGACTACCTTTTTTGTACGGGTGAGATGGGGCCTTTTCATATATTTGTACTATTTGAGTTAGATTTTTTTCAAATAAAAAAAAAATAAAAATGGTAAAAGTATACAATAGAAGGATTTTTTTGATTATAAATGCAAAAATTGAAAACTAAAATAATAAACGAACAGAACTAACCTCTATATACTGCAAATTTTGGCAAAATGGAAGCCTCGTTGGAGATACTGAATAGGATAGCTCAACATGTAGCATTTAAAATCTACTCTTTTAGTTCTCGCACATTAATAATTAGGGTTCCTTTTTTTTTAGAAAGAATAATTAGGGTTTCTTATGGCCGCTAAAATGTTTGGATTTTTCTAATAAATGTCTAAATGTAAAAGTCAATTCTGGAGTTCTTTATGTTTGGAGTGACAAAATATCATAGCCATTTCTTATCTTAGTTACACATTACTGTCTCAAAGAATCATTAACTTATTAAGATACGTATACAATGCACAATAGAACATTTTTTGGTCTTACGCATTAATAAGATTGAAGACTTTAGTTAGGTTGTCATGGAATATTTGCACTCGTACAATTGCCTTTGACTCTTTTGATAAGGTGTTTATAGAGAGCAATATACAAATTAAAACATGCAAATGGAAAATTATCAAGACCAAAACACACGAAGATTTATGGTGGTTTGGTCCCAACTGCTTATGTCCGGTCCTTAAACACTCTATACAAGAGAGTCCTACTTGAACCTTTAACTATAACGACTAGCTTCTCAGTACAAAGTATAGTTTACCTAAGGCTTACACGCGATTACAATTGAAAGACTTGATTAGCATTGAAATGAACAACTTACGTTCCTTGATGACCTATAAAGAAGCACAATAGTTTAGCTAAAATTTTCTTCAGTGGGAAGATTTTAATCGATAATAAACTTCACCAAGAAATTTGTTCAAATCTCTACAGTTTCTCAATCCCGATGAATATTATGAACTTTGATCCAAGAGAGTGTGAAAAGTGAGCTTGATAGTTTTTTGTTACGTATTCATAAAGGAAAAGTGTGTGTAGCGAATTGCCTTAAAAAATTCAGAACTGTCAAAGGTCTAAACTCGGACCATCTTATTTGATTGCTACAACAAAACAAAGATACAATAATAAAAAAGGCAAAACCTTAAAAGACACTAAAAGGCCCAACCAGACTTATAATCTCTCAAAAGCAGAGTTGATGGGTTTGGAGACTAAGCTAAACAACATGAAGGTCAGACATCTGTTATACCCTGATGGTCTCCAGTTTGTTTTTACGATGTTATGGCTTTTAATGCAAAACATGTAAATATGCATAAAGTTAACTATACCCTAATCCTAAAATTTGATTTGAATTCGACAATAGTAGTCAAATGGCCTACATATCGATCGAACAAACCGGGATCAAAATTACATTGTTCTGACAGGAACCTAGGGAGGCAACCAAAACTTCGGTCTTTAAAAATTTTTAATGAACTGGGATTGAAACACTCTTTTTATAATTTTTTTATGCTTTTGATCGAGATTTTTCCCTGGGGGAGGGAGACAATTTAGACTCTACTAACCTATACTAGAAAGCCATACAAATATTACCTCAAGATGGTGATTGTTTAGACGGCTTGGAACATGCTGCAAGTAGCTGAAGTTTTCTTATGATTATCTCGAACTTTCTCACTATAATGATGCACCAATTCTAAAGAAGAAAAGGTCCAAAATTTATAGAAAGAAAAGCCTCCTCCAAAGGGATCAACTTATAGAGGTCTGTTGTTTGACATAGATGGTAAATATGACTTTTGGGTTAATGCCAAATTTGTGCCCTAAAGTATCACCGTAGTGCAACTTTAGTACCCAACATATCAAAAGTGTCAAATCAGTACCTACGTTCTCGACATTGAACCAAATCAGTCCAAGAGTGGATGGACTTCAATGGCCGTTTAATTTTATCAAGGATAAATATGTCGATACCAGAAAACTGATCTCAAAGACACATGGCACTATCATCACCGTTCGATTTGCGCTCTCTCTCTCAAAGACAAAAAAAAAACACACACACACACACACACGAGCGCACGCACATGATTCAATTGCACACATGCACTCGTGTTTTTCTAACCGTCATCCACCATTACCACCAGACCACCACCACTCCCGTCATTGCCACCGTCTATAGTCAATTTTTCGACATTCAAGCATCTAATCTGATAGCATCCCAAGGCCTCGAGATGGTAGTAGCAGGAAGGGATTGTACGCATCACCATCATCCACCATACTCCGTCTTAAAATCACTGGAGAAGGTGGTGATGGCAGTGTTGGGCGACAGTGGAAGTGGTGGTCTGGTGGTAATGGTGGGTGACGATGGTTCGCTGTGAGTGTGATGGTTCTGATTTGGGTGATTCCATGGCACAATGGGTGATTCAGCAGTGTTGGTGTTGTTGGGTGGGTTATAATGGTGTAAATGGTTGTTGGCAGTGGTTCTGTTGGACATGCATGATGGTGTTGTCTGTGGGCAAGGTTATATTTGTGAGTTGGTGCCGTGGTGTTGGCGGGGTTGTCAGTGGGTGCGTAGGGTGGTAGTAGAGGTGGTGTGTGTGTGTGTGTGTGTGGGGAAGGGGGTACGGGGAGGGGTTTTGTATGTGTGTGTATGCGTGTGTGTGGGTTATGCATGTAACATTGTGTGTGGTGTATGCAGGTAACTGCATTTATATGTGTTAGTATTTGTGCGTGCAACTATGTAATGTGTGTTTGTCTGTAACTGTGTGTGACTGTGAGTGTGTGTGTGTTGTGAAGAAAGAGAAGAGAGAAAGGGGTTGGAGAGAGAAGGAGAGAACAATTATTATAATACTTTTTCATAATGATAATAATGATAATCTTACCCCTGGACTTTTAAACAACATCCATGATCCGTTAGTCGTTGGATTGATTAGGTTCAATTTTGGGAACTTAGGTACTGATTTGACACTTTTTAGATGTTGGGTACTTAAGCTGTATTGAAGTGATACTTTAGGGTATAAATTTGGCACTAGCCCTAAACATAATTATCAATAAAGCCTAATAATAGAGAATAAAACAAGACTACAAAAATAGGATGTCTACTGTGTGCCTTTTATACTATGAGAAAAGATAACTGTTAAGGCCTTGAAAGGGATAAAATCAACTTAAAAATTGGTTGAACTATTCCAATAATGAGTTGGACTGATAGAGAACCAATCGGAGTAATCTAAGAAATAGTTAAATTGTTATTGGGATTTATTCAACTGTATCACCACTGACCAAAATAGTTGCACTGATATAGAGTCAACAGACTGCTTTAACTAAGTCGAAATTAGTTTAGGGATAGGACAAATGGGGATAGGCCGACTTGGGTTGGGATACGGTGAGGTGGGGATTCTCATAATGCCAACCCTAAACAACATGGTTAGAAAGTAGAGGACGGCCTGGATTAGTGCTGTAATTGCTGCTTTTCATATTTCTTTTGCTTCATTGTTTATTTTGGTTAATTACATTCGATGTTTTATCTTTAACGACCAAATAAGTGATTTTACATTCTGAGAATGAGCTGAGCGATATGTTTTTTCTAGTATAATCTAGAACACACTTTATGACTTAAGGCCGACGGGAATGGATGCCAAGTGCTAAGCTTCTCTTCAATCTTGAGTAGATCCAAACATTGAATATCCACATCCTGCTAGCGAGGGAGCAATGCACTGATTCGCCAATTTTAAAATATCCTTGAAAGGCATAAGTTGCAATGTTATGGAAGCAACATTTTAATTTCGTTTTTTTTAATCCATTCAAAAGTTCCTCTGATCCTTTTTTTTTTTTTTTTCATGTGTGTTTGTGTTAGCCTCTTGGTAAGGCCATTGAGCGTGGCGATACCTCATTCACTGTGAGGCGTGCTATCCATGTAGCATTTTCAAACCATGCATAAGTAAATAGTAAGGAAACATGTGTACTTATATGTTTCTCGGTGTAACACCAAAGCAAAGCAAATAAATTGAATTTGTTTAATGTTAGATCAATATGCTTGTTGTAATCTTTAAGCTAGCATAAGTTTGCATATCTTTTAATTTATCTTTCTTTTGTTGTTTAACTTGTTTCACACGGGGGCATTATTCGTTGCATTGCATCACTCATTCTACATACTATTTTTCTGCTTTTTTTTCTTTGTTTATATAGATCTTAACACAAAGTATATATAATTTTTCCGTGCATAAAATGGTATAAATGCTAAATTTTTCTTCATTTGTTGTGTTCTTTATCCCATCCCCTCAAAAAAAAAAAATTTATTTTTTATTCTCATTTAATTTAGTTTTAGACTTTTAGTAGTCCGACACAGCTCTGATGGATTCGGCCTAACTCAACTTTTTTTTTTGTTAGAACTTAGGGCATGATCGGATTGAGTTGAGTTATCATAATTAATTTAACGTATAATTAGAATTATGGGATTGGATTAAGCGACTTGAATGGTCTAAGTGACCCATGGACAAGCCTATACCTATGGACTAAACCGGCACAAATTCAGCAGAGCGATAGCGTAAATAAGAAGGCCCACCCAGTCTGGGAGCTGGAAGGATAAGAAGAAAACATCACCAACTCCGGGTGTGTGTGTTTGCGCGGCACAAGGAAGAACCTCATCGCTCTCAGAATCTTGGTCTACAAAGAGAACGAAAAATGTCCCAAGCACTAGCAACGCCTGTTGCACCCTCACTCTCACTCATATGCAACACCAGATTCCACCCAAATTCGCTCTCCTTCCCAAGCTTAAACCCTCACACGGTAAACTCCCAACCCCCACAACCATAGTTCCTTCTTCCTGTTTTTTTCTTAACCCACCGTCAAGAATTGACATGGGTTTGCTTCAATTTGGATAATTTCTTGCAGTTTGGTGGTTTGAGCATCAAATGTGCTCGTGTGGGAGGCGTGGAGATTCCAAACGCCAAGCGGGTCCAGTATTCCTTGCAGTATATCCATGGAATTGGTCGCACCAATGCTAAACAGATTCTGGTTGACCTCAATATGGAGAACAAGATCACCAAAGACTTGTCCGAAGAAGAGCTTATCACTCTCCGTGATGAGGTGTCCAAGTACATGATTGAAGGGGACCTCGTAAACCACCTATCCTTTCTGCCCATCTCTTTGTGTGCGTTTGTTTGTGTGTGCATTTGACTTGTGTACATTCCGTTTCTGTATGGTCTGATTTAACTTGATTTTGGGCTTTGGTATGAAAAAACATATTTATCCAAATCGTACAATTTCTTTGTATATGGTCTGATTTGAATTTTTGGCTCTGAAATGATTTGGCCTTTTTCTGTTTATGAAATCCGCACCCCTCTCTCTTCTTGTACGAGTGTGTCTGCACGCGTGTTTGTGTGTGCACAAATATTGTTACACGTGATGTCCGTTTCTACGAGTCCAGTTTACTTTCTCTCTTTGGAAGGATTTAGGTTTTTTGAAGAGGCAATCCAATGTTTGTATGTCTTTCAATATGGTTTGAGTTCTCGGTGTCCTAGAAAAATTATTTGAGGCAATTCAAGTCTCTTTCTATCTTTGTATGTTTCTTTGTGTGTGTTCGTGTACATTTTAGTAATCTGTTTCTTAATGGTTTTTTTTAATTCTCGCCCTCTTAATTGTGGATTTTTGGCTGTTTTGAAGAGGCGATTCAATGCACTTGCGATTAGGAGGTTGAAGGAGATACAGTGCTACAGAGGTGTACGGCACATTCAGGGGCTCCCATGCAGAGGGCAGCGCACCAAGAACAATTGCCGAACGCTGAAGGGCAAGAAAGTTGCTATTGCTGGAAAGAAGAAGACGCCTCGCTAAGTGAAAATGGGTTTGTGTTTTTCTCTTTAATTGAAGGGAAGTGGTATGTGTTTTGTAGATGAACTGTGTCCTAGAGGAAATTTGACTACACTGGATCAATTTACCGAAGGTCTTTGATTGCAAGATATGCATTTTCTTTGTCTCTTGCTGACTATTACATGCTCCTTAGAAAATAGTTAATTTCCTACTCACGATATCACACACTGCACCCTGAATGTTGGGATTGGAGCCTGTAGTGCTTTGCTATCTATCTAGTTTTATTTTTATCTCGTGCTTGTGGATCTATTACCTGTCTTTTTCTTTTCTTGGGAGTAATGAGTGCTATCTTCGTTTGTTCTGATTTTTTTAAGGCTGTATTGGTAAATATATCCAAATCATAGACTGTCTAAAAATACAAGTGAAAGTTCTAGTTGTACATCGCAGCATATCTTTTGCTTATTTCGTTGGTCTTTCCTTGGGCGAAATTATAGTTGATGCTGTTATCTTGGTCGCTGACTTGGCTGCTCTTTATTGCAACATCAAGGTTTCCTATTCTTTTAGAACTTATTTGCCTAACTAAGTGTTTTGTTTGTAGTATCTAACTCTAGTGACTATGCTTATTAGCACAAGGGCTCATCTGTTATCTCTTTTTCCTTTTTGCTAGAAATACAATGAGGTTAGTCTGTTTGAGCTGTTTCATTTGTTTTCTTGTTAATGCTTTTTGATTATTTTAGAAGGATAGTTACTTATTGAGCAGCCACTCATGTAATCCTGCCCCTTCTTCTGCCAGTAGGTAGCGTTTGAATCCGCCCATTGACCTGGCTGGCTGTAAAAATTGGATTTTCAGGTTTGATTCTCCAGTGTAGTTGAATAATATATTTGATGTGTTAGGTTAGTGAAGAACTTATTTGATGTGTTAGGTTATTGATGAAAGACGGTCTAAGTTAGTTTGAAAAACTTTACAACTTTGAGAGAGTGCCAACCTCTGACCTAGAAGACAGATTCGTGGTCAGACGACCAACCATGAGGCCATGTCTCCGTTTTGTTATGATGGGATTGACATAGAAAGTATATTGTATGCATCTTTTAGTTCGCAAAAAAGTGTAAACTGGAAAACTTAAAGAGTGTCAAATAGTATGTGAGTAAGGATAATCATCAAATGGCCTCATTTGGGAGAATTCTTGGGCAATTACCTGTAAGTCAATGAGTTATGCAATGGGCCTGGACTAACACGAAGGTGGGTGATCAGCTCTTTCTCCTTCAGGGTCATACGATCAGAGATGCGGAGAATTTAGTAAATAGGGATGGGACCCTCGATTTACTCCCAATAGATTCTGACCCTGTATCTCTATCTTTATGGCTTGGGACAATGCCTGACTGCGTTGAATCCTGGCTCAACATGGGAGACAAGGCTTTGGATGTAGTTTCCGTAACTTTCTGTTTCATTGCTACATGAAGGGCTTCGTGTCCCTTGGGATCGATAAACATATCCCAGCGGTAGTTTTTATGGATTCAAGCCTCCTTGGCAGGTGGAATTTATTTCAGCAGTGCACCCTGTTGGGGATCAGGTGCACTGTTCTGCTCAAGTATCACTTAAGATCTTTGGTGTGCTTTATGAAGCAATCTTCTGGTGTTTGCATCACACTTTGGTACCCTTATGCTCTACTGGACATTCGTATTTGAGAATTGACTTCTATGCTTTGGGCTATGTTACATGGACTCGGTACGAGTGTCTGAGTCGGATACTTGTCCAAGTGTCGGATTCGTCTATTTTTTAAAATCCAAGACACGGGGACACGGCAAAATATTCCTACCTATTCTTGTTTCTTAGTTATTCCTTAGTTTACTTAGTGTTCTGTGATATGCATATCAACGGGATGTGTCAGACACATATCCTGTACCCATGTCCAAGTGTCGAGTGTCCGACACGGGTACTTCACGCATTTTGAAGAGTTCATGTAACATAGGCTTTGGGTCTGGGTATGGGGATTAAGTTATCAGGGAGTTTCGTGAGGAAGACGGTCTAAGAAAGATGAGATTGCCATTCTGCACTGAAGGGGATGAGTCGAAGATATTCAATTAGATGTGCTCTTACAATTTACTTGAGAAGGATCAGTTGGCATATTTGGAAGTCTTAATTAGACCTGTAGCGGAATGAAGTGGAAGGTAATATGTTGAGAAATTTAATTCAGATGAAGTTGAACGTGGGATTTTGGTGGAATTTGGCGTGGCGTTATGCAGCTTTCCCCATTCATTCAGCATTCTGGGGAGATTATGCTGTACTGGCTGATCGGCTGTTACTCAGATCCAAAGAGGGCTGGATGTGCGTTTGTACGGTAGAAGAGACTTTGAGTGCATACCTCTTTCTTGCCGGAAAAGTTGGAGGTAGTTGTGAAACAATGATTGTAATCTAAGGCAAAAACATTTTTCAAATTTTCAAGTTTTAATGGCCTAGTTTTGGCCAGTGTTTAAGTGAAAGAATGCTGGGCGGTATTAAACAAAGTGAAATGAAGGAGAATATGTATATTCTTGCAAATGATTCGGTAACTTCAATTGCAATATCCAATTTTTCTGTCTTTTTTGTTCACTTAGACTGTCAATATTTCATTCGTTACTCATCCGTTTTATGGGTTCTTGCACTTTCTGAAAATCTTGTCATGTCCACCTAAACTTCTTTGTTCTAAATTTTCTCAAAAACTCTGTTTTTCATATCAAAAAATGACTTAAATGCCTGCCCTGTAGAAGTCCAAAATGCTGTTGTTCTGGCAGCCACTTCAATTTGCTATAGAATCTTCACCACTGATTGGTTTTTAGTGATTCTTATCCTTATAAAAACCTCAGCAAGTCTACTTTAACATTGTTATTCGAAGTTTTCTAATATTCTTCATATTTCTTCTTCAAAACGGCCATGGTACAAAACTAGTCTGTGGAAAGATACGTTATTTTTGGCAATGCAGGTCAGCCGACTTCAATTCGCTCTAGATTAATGTTTTTTTATCTGTTTTATATGAACTTGGTCATTCTAAAATTCTTAGGGAGTCCTCTATAACTTTTCAGTTTTGTATTTTATCAGAATCAATTTATTTCTTGGTCGAAATTGTCTACAAATAATGTCGGTCAAGGCTGAAGTTTGTTGTTTTTGAACTAGTTTGCCCATCTACATCTTACACCATTAACGCCACCTTGTTATGGGATAGTCCTGTGAGATGTGAGATTTAGTTGGTCAAATATGAGTCCTTAATCTGATTGCATTGTTATTTGTTTGGCATTTGATTATGGTCATTAAGATGGATAACCCTTGTTTAAGAGGAGTCCTTATGACTTTTGTAGTCACTTCGGTGACTTTTGTAGTTACTTGATAACTTTTCTGGTCATTTCTACTTACTTTTGGATAACCCTCTTGACAACAGCTATTATGCTGCCAGTATGCGTTTTGTACCTTCAGATCTCTTGTTCGCTTTGGGTTCTTTGGATTGCTTAATGATTATTTGGCATACTTGCTTCATGTCACTTGTTGCATTGCCGTTTAGTTGTCACTTGCTTATCAACGCCTTGGATTAGTTTTTGACTTTGAGTTATTGTGGCGTTTGTGTTCGATCCCCGTTTGGTCCCCTCTTACTAGACCATTCGAGCTCACCCTATTCGTTTACTTTGTCCCTTGTCACATGTGAAGGTGTTGATTAGAGGTTTGCATGCTTGGGGAGTTTTGAGCATTTGATTTATTAGAATAATTGAATAATTTAGTTTTGCCTTTTAGACTTTACCAAGATGTGGATAATTTGATTCGGAATTCGACTTCTGTCATTGGAGTTGGCCACTGTGTTTATGAATTTGTTTTTAATGAATTTTGAAGGGAATGAATCTTATGGAGACTTCTTGTCCTTAATGAATTTAGATGCTCAATTTATACCCTGCGCAACTTAAAATCTAGTCACGGATTTCGAAATTGGGGGTGTTAGATTTTTTTTTTAGCATCTGCTTGAAAGCTAGTGACAGATAACTCCATTCGGAGTCGATGGTTGCTAGGAATTGGTAGAAACCAGTTTTTTGCTAGGAATTGATGTGATTTTAGCCTTGTAAGGAGAATGGGAAATGGAGTAGTCCACAAATTAGCTTAGTTTGTTAGAACTCTTGATAACTTTTATGTATGGATGAAAAAGGCACCGGAATTTGCAACGCCTGCCATCCAAGACGATGTATCCCAAAACTTGTGAAATAAAATCGCTTCCCTATCGAAAAATGTTACAGCTAGTTTACTTTTATGGTACTTTGGAGGGATTCATTTTGCTCTTTTTTCCTAAAAGAATTGCAACGCCTCGGTGTTTGTCTTTTGCTGGATGCTATAATATCTGTTCTTAGACAGTAGTTGAACAGTAACCACCAGCCAACTTAGAGATGATTATTTGTTGGTACTCCCTGGTTTTCGTGATTTTGTTCCCCAGCTCGAAAGGTAGACACTTTATGATTAATCTCTTGATGACCAAAGCGCCCTCGTCTAAAAGTCGCATGTAACGTGCAATCTGCTGGACAACACGAACTCCCCACCACTTTGATAATTTATCTTAACAGATCGCGGCTCAATCTCCCATGGGAGGCGAGGCAACAATCCAACTAACTGAGTGGCATATTTATGGAATGGGTGGGTGGTGCCAGATCAATATGCGTTTGTCTACGAATGTGGGTTATGTGATGGGGCTTGAGAATGGTGAGGCAGTTGGCTTTTTTCTTTTTGTTCTGCGATGTGAGTGGGGATTTTTCAGTGAAAAGGTGTGTTTTGGTCTGAGAGATCAATTGGAGAATATGTTTGGTGGGTCTCTTGAATGATCTAGTTTTTTTTTTGGAAAGAGTAGGAAATATATATCAGATATAAACAGTCGGATGTACAAAGAAAAGGAAAAACACGCAACAAGGAGGATGACAACCCCATCCATAGGTCAAAAGAATTCTAACTACAAACGTCAAAAACACAAGGGTAGAGCCACGCCGCATGCCCTGCATTAGGCAGACTGTACATCAACGATCCATTCCTGTTGAACCGTCGTAGCGGATCGGGTTGCAAACCTCTGCAGTTAGGTTGAACTGTACACAAAAATGTTGGGTGCAGTCAAACAGTCCCTAAGGCTCGCGGTCAAGTGCATCAGAAAAGAGCAATCAGGAAATAAAAGGATAAGATGATAATACTGGAGCCTGACAACCCAGTTGAGACCAAGCTGCAAGGTTAAATGAAAAGCATCAAATTCATCCTTAGCCGAAATGGTGTCTACAATTGCTCCAACTAGTGACCACACCCTGTTCAATAGCACCAGACCAACCCCAAACTTTTGATCTACAAGGGACCCAACAACTGAAATGGAGCAAAAGACTGGTGAAGGTGGAAGTGGGCAGTTGCAATTATCTGAAAAATAAATGGAGTGTAGCGGGGGATAAAAGTGTTCAAAGCAGTCGACAATAACATCGGGGTATGTTTGAGCGGTACAGTCAACCTTGCGGCAAGAATTTTAAAAGGCCGAGGTATGAATGATGCTATACAAAAGACCTCGACATTGAGCAATGATTGAGCCAACACATAAATTTTTCCCCCTAAAGAGCAGGGCGTTGCGGCCTAACCAGATGGACCATAGTATAATTGCGATACACATGCTCCGCAGGCATGTACTGATAGCCGCGGACCTAGAAGTAGCTGATTGTAGGAACCAATGCGAGAGCCAGCGAGAAGCGGAAGGAACCGGTGACAAGGGGAATATTTGGTTTCCCAAGTAAAATTCCCAAATTGATCGAACACGGACACAATAAAAAAATAGATGTTCTTGGGTTTTCGGGCTTGTGAAACATAATGGACAAGAGATACTGACTGGGCAGTGACGTTTTAGTAACTCTGGCAAGAGTGGTAGACGTTGGTGACTAAATTTCCATAGGAAGAATTTGAGTTTCTCTGGGATCGGGAGTTTCCAAAGCCGAGACCAAAAGGTGCGAGTCAGGGGATATTGTGAGGGGGGTACGATAGCACTTGTCCTGACAAGAAAGCGATAAGCAGAGCCTACCGAAAAACTGTCACCCAGACAAAAGACATTGTACGAGCAATCCGGTGACCCCGACGGTAATAGTCGAAGTTGCAGGATTTGATAGATAATGGCCTCAGGGAAGGTGGGAATGAGTATATTCAAATCCCAGTCAAAGGTATTGGCAATAAACAGGTGGGAGACCGTCCAATCCGCGTTGACGGTAGAACGGTATGATCGTAAAATGTGCGGAGGCGCCCAAGGCAACCACCAATCCATCCATACCGAGACCGATCGTCCATCACCAACTTGCCATTGCACTCCCTGCTTGAGAATGCGTTGCCCAGTGATGACACTCCTCCAAATCCAGGAACATGAACGAGGTTGAGGCAGTTGAAGAAAGTGTCGCCGCGCAAAGTACTGCCCCTTAAGTACCCACGCAACCAGACTCTGAGGATTGGCCCAAATTTTCCAAGCCTGCTTGGTAAGCAAGGATTGATTGAATGCCCGAAAATCACGGAATCCTAACCCGCCACTTTTTGGGAGGCATAGCGAAGGCCACGCTATCCACTGGATAGAACGACGCGAGGCCTCACTAGACCATCAGAAACGAGCCAAGATTTGATCCAATTGGTTACAGACAGCCACATGGAATTTAAAAACAGACATATAATTAACGAGTAAGGAAGAGAGGACCGAAGTAATAAGCGTTGCACGCCCGGCCTTATTTAACAATAGACCTAGCTAATGCGCACAGCGGTCTTGTACTCGCTGGACTAGCGATCGGAAAATCTCCTTCTTATTGACAGCTATGTCCAGCTGGATGCCCAGGTATTTCCCAAAAGTTGAAGAGTTAGAAAACTCAAACCCCCTCTCAATTAGCATACGCTTCTCAGAGCTAACATTAGGGCTAATGACTAGGGAGGATTTCGCCCAATTGATACCGAAAAGCAGTAGTAATCGTGCAAGATATGTTTAACCGCTGCAATATCTTTCATAGCATCCTTGGACAGTCGTAGAAAGAGGAAAATATCATCGGCGTAGAGAAGGTGTGAAACCGATGGCGAGTATTTCCCCGCCTTGATGCCCTGAAACAGCCCACGCTGCTCATCCTGGAAGAGGCTGGCCGAGAGCATCTCCGCACAAAGTAGGAAAATATAAGGAGATAAGGGATCACCCTGTCGAATACCTTGAGAGGGAGTGAAGAACGGAGTGGGGGGCCCATTCACCAGGAGAGAGTAAGTGACCGAGGATAAGCACTGTTGAATCAGCTGGACCCATTTCAAGGGAAAGCCTAGGACCGAGCAAATCCCGCAAACAAAGTCCCAACGAACTCGATCAAAAGCTTTACTCAAGTCTAATTTTAGAGCCACTAGGATGACTCCCCCTTTGGTGCATTTGCGCACACAGTCAGTAAGCTCTTGCGTGAGTAGGACATTATCAGCAAGACATCGACCGGTAAGAAAAGCATTTTGGTAGGGCGACACCAGTTCTGACATTACTGGCTTCAACCGGTTAACCAACACTTTAGAGATGACTTTATAAATGCCAGTACACAGACTGATGGGCCGGAAGTCCCCAGGCAATTTCGGGCACCTGGTTTCGGGGATCAAGGCAAGGTAAGTATGGTTCACCTCTTGAAGAAGCCTACCAGAGTAAAGGAAAGAGAGCACGACAGAGGTCACCAACGATCCCATGATGCCCCAACACTTTTTGAACACGATGCCTGGGCACCCATCGGGCCCCGGTGCCTTTAAATCTCCTAATTGAAATACTGCGCGGTGAACTTCCCCTAGTGTGAAAGGTTGCTGTAGATGACAAGCCTGGGCCGGGGACAAGGGTGAAAGGGATAAATAGTTCATATAAGCTAATGTTTGATGGTACTGATGCGGCGGAAGGGTTGACGGAGTAAGGAGATTGGAAAAATACGCCATCAAACAGGAGCGAAGGTCAATCTCCGAATCATCTTTGAGAGAGGTGATGAAGTTGTGGCGTCGACAGATGATGGTGGAGGTATGGAAGAGCTTTGTGTTACGATCACCGACCTCCATCTAGGTAATTTTGGATCGCTGAGCCCAGAAGATTTCCTCACATTTCAAAAGGAAGTCTAGTCGGTGACGTAGAAAAAATTCATTAGGACTGGGTGCATCTGCTCCCACCATCAGGGACTGGCTCTCAGGTAGTAGGTGTTGGACCATCCTAATCTGGCTATCCAGTTGACCGAAATTAATTGAGCTCTAGGAGCGTAAGGCGCGCAATACGATACTCAACTTACGCATTAACTGAAAGAGCGATGAGCCCATGACCGACCCAGACCATAAATCCCAGAGTAACATTAAGCAGCTCGGGGAGGCCAGCCACATGGCCTCAAAATGAGAAGGGAAGGGAAACTCCGAGCGGGAGGTTTCAGAAGTTCATAGAATGGGGGCATGATCGGATCGCTGAATAGCTAAGTTCCGGGCAACGGTCGTGGGGTGAAGAACAACCCAGGAAGGGGAAGCCAAGACGCGATCTAGCTTTTCATAGACAAAACCTCGAGCCGATGAACCCCGGGCCCAAATGAAGAGGGACCCTTCCTAGCAGATATCAGACAAGCCAAACTCGGCTAGGAAGTCTCGAAATGCTGAGCTACCAGCGGGAACCGAAGTACCACCAGAAGATTTTTCAAAGGATTCTAACACTTGGTTGAAATCCCCACATAGACAGGTGGGAAGCAAGAAGGGTCTTAACAAGGTAGCAATTGAAGACCAAGTCAGCGAGCAGAATGTGAGATGAGGGTGTCCATAGATGAATCCGAATAATTCAGCCTCCCCCGAGCGACCTATGACAGACGTCAAAATACAATTGACACTAACATGATGGATTGTCAGACGCATAGGAGCTTGCCAACCAAGCCACAGCCCCCCGCTGCGACCAATAGGATCCAATCCCACAAAGGAGGAAAACCCTAATTTAAGAAACTTAGAAGCTACTAAACTATATCTAGCTTTGGTTTCCATAAGAAATACAACATCCGGTTTGTACAAGTTGATCAAACGAACTGCTGTTCGGACTGTGGCGGATTGACCAAAGCCACCACAGTTCCAGCTTAGAATAATCATTAAACCACCTGTGGTTGGTGAGGCCCAACCACCAAAGCCAAACGAAGACCGATAGCACTGACCAAGTGCCGCAGGAACCAGCAGCGCCAAAAGGGATTCACAGCAAGAACCCGCGTAATTCTAGAACCAAGTCCCAATACCACCACCCAGAGCCAAAATAAAGAAATCCTACAACCCCTCAAATAATAATTAATAAACAAGGAACTCAGAATTGAAATGCGTGACATGCAATAAGAACAAAGGTTTATCAGCGTACCGGGAGGCTGATAAGGTGTAGGAAACTCCAGAACACGAAGTCGCTTAAGTCCCTTGAAAGAGTCAACATCCGGGGTTGATGACATTCGTTTTAGTTCCCACCAACCAGAGGATGATGTAGATGAAGAGATCAGCGACATACCGATCTGCTCTGCAGAAGGTGCCTGATCCGATAAGTCCGAATTCTGTCTTTTCTTGAATTGCAGATTCCTGCCAGTAACAGAGTCCATGTCACCACTGGAGCGCTTGCGTGAAGTGTCAGATGAGCCTGCAGACGAACACGGGGAGCCAGTGGTCTAGCCCAAGTGTCGCCGAAATGTAAGCGGGTCCACTATCGTACTGCGGAGGATAAGCGCTCGAGAAATTGCAGCCACCCGTCGCGGAGGCGATTCCATATCCGAATCTTCAGATGAAGAGCTTAAGCGGAGAGAAAAAACTGGAGAAAGCCCGGAATGATCAGCCGCCGAAGCTGTGGGCTCCACCGTATCACCATAGCTAGGGGAATAATCTGTAGAAGTTGTGTTCAAATTAGTTGGACCAGCGGCATGATTTGAAGGGATGTGATTGGCAAGCCCAGTAGTTAATCCTGTGCTACGGCCCACATTGGAGACTAGAGAAGGCGTGTGCAAATTAGCTGTGAGATGTGAATGATCCAAGGATGGTTCCTGACCAAAGTTTAATGGGGCCTGAGTAGGCTTGAGAGAGGCCTGTACAGCATATTGGGCCAGAAGCCTGCACCCGGTGGAAATAAAGTCCTGAAATGATGAGGAAGACAAGGCCTCTTCCATGGCCGAATTTGGATCCAGCCCAAATGGGCCCTGAGTAGGCGCTGGCACAGAGCTAACCGTCTGAAGGGGCTCCAGCAGATTAATTCCCAACTCACATGCTAGGGGCCCAAAGATGAAGTCAGCCCATGTACGTCCAAGGCTCTCTTCCAAAGGCAATTCGTAAGTTTCAGCCTTATCCCTAAAAATGGCAGCCGCCACTCTAGATGCCAGCACATTGACGGAATTCCACGCGGCAACATGTGAAGGGCCTACAGCTGAGGTGTCATCCAAAGGTGCGGCTGAGTCACCAACAGCACAGTTGTCGGAGTTAACGCCGGGAGTGGCCTAAAAAATTCACCGGCGGCAGGTTTGACGACGGCGATTGCTGCTACAAATTTGCCGATGACGAATTTGCTGATGAAGCGTGATCATCTCCACAAGAATAATTGCCGGACGACGAAGAGCGACCATTTTCCGACGACGATGACGATTGCTGGAAGTGCGATCCCGAGACCGGGCTAGAGGAACTGAGCGTCGCAGAAGCAATTGCTACATTTGCCGAAAATTCAGCGGTTTGCACCTGTGCCATAGGTTCGTCCATGTCATTGATGGATCGTATTCTACTAGTGCGATTTTGATGGGTATTGGCAAAACCACGGATGCGGCTGGTAAACATAGGCCGATGATATTGATAAAACAGATGGGAATTGGACGGCACGGAATATCTGTGCAAAACAGATTCCACCAGTCTTCGAGCACCTGTTAGGGAGAGCGGCCAATCAGTGTTTGCATGGCCGATGACACCACAATGATAACAGACACGAAATACACGTTAATACGATGCCCATGTCCAATTGCAGTGTTCTGCTATTGTGGGAAGAAAAACTCCAGCCACCAATGGCTCTGCAACTCGAATGCGGACGTGAATACGGAAATAGTCACACCGCTGTTGTCTCCGGTTAGACCAATCTACTGAGAGTACCTCGCCAAAATAGCTTCCAAGTGTAAGAGCAGCGTCATAGAAGAAGCATTCTGCTGGTATGTCATAAAGCCGCACCCACAAGTCTGCACTTGAAAAATCTAGTCGCGGCACACAAGAAAAGGAAAACCAGCGCATAAGCAACAGAAAGGAGCGTTGCACATTCCATGGCCCTTCCGCCAATAACAATTCCAAGTCTTCAGGGGAAGAAAAGTGAAAAGCAAATAGTTCGCCTACTGCCTCCACTTCAACCGAGCCCAAGAGTTCCCAGTATTGGTTCACCACCGACTGAACCAATTGAACGGAAAAAAAGCGATTATCCACAAAGCGTCCCATTAAAGTGTTGGACCAGTGAGTCCTTTGCTCAGCAAGCAGATGACTGTCAAGCTCAACCATATGCCCACACCGTTCCAAAGCCAGAGGGGCCTCCTCATTAGAGGAGGCCATGCTTGAGGACGCCAGGTTGACAGGAAATAAAGGAGGGAAATACAGGGTAGTAGAAGGAGGAACTGGGGAAGGGGAAGAACAGGAGAGGTACAAGAGGAACATGGGAAGATTCAGGGGAAGGAGTGGAAGAACAGGAAAAGGGAAAAGGGTTTTCAGGATCTGCACGAAACCTTTACTATTCTTTATCGCATGCTTTTTGAATGATCTAGTAAGTTGCAGGTTGTGGCGAAACTTGTCCTCCTCAACAGGTTGTGGTGGCCCTGTGGTATTGTTTGGCAGTGGTGCTGGTTCTTGGTCGGCAGAGTTGAATGGCTGGTGCGCCAGAGCCATGGCCGGTAGGGTAACGGGTCCTAGCTAGTCTGTCATATGATTCCCCTTGCCCCAGAGACGATGACAAGAAAATATAGGCCGGAAATAAACTTTCGCCAGAGTAACGACTGTGCCAACAATGAATCCACCTCTATAGTGGCCCTTGCCGGTGCAATCTAATGCTTCAAACAAGATCAATACTCTTTCAACAAATGGTATACTTGAAACATGCACATGCTTGACTCAATCAGTTAACAAGTTGCTCTCATCTATAATCAGGCAAAGAGAACACATACAAACATTTTGTTGAAATAAAGAATAGAACCTATTGGAGACCACCTAAGAAGCTTTAGAACTGACAAGCCGGAATCCACTATTGTGGTGATGTCGCCGCGATAGCATAGTCACCATCGACACCCGCCAATGTACCTCCAGAGTTAGGTTAAACTTTGACATTTATCCAGATTGTCGATAATTAAATGGCTGGATTTTAGGAGGGGCTTATCATGGAAACGATCAGAGTGGTGGTGGAGCCATGCCGAGGCCGATGACCATGCCAGACTTGACGGACGCAATGGTCTTGTTGGCGGTAAGGTTTTTAACATGTTTTTGGTGTGGGTCACTTAGGGGGAGAAGTCATAAATAGAAATGACTAATCCTAAGGCAAAAGGTCGCACTCCTTTTGGAGACACTATTTACAGATTCTAGCTCTTTGCTGCTCATTCTTATTGATTGCGATGGCCTGGTACGGGGCGATACTTGTGACATTTCGGCTTAATCTCTTAACCAGCCCATCAAATAAGTGGAAGATTCGAAAGGCGCAGCTAACCTATGACATCCAATAGCAGAGGAAAATGTTCTATCAGCTGAAGAAATAGGATCCTAGTGCGAACCGCCTCCGAAAAGGACCCACAAGGTCGAGTCGGCATCTTATCTTTTAAGTTAATTAACTAACTAACAAAAAGGGAAAACAAGAAAACCTAATCAACTCTGGGTTGTCTAATTAAAGCTTCCAATCTCACAAACCCGAAGATTTGTAATGGAGACTAATTTATGTGGCGGGAAGGTGTTAGCATTCTGTCATACCCTAAACAGTCTCTAACTTGTTTTTGTGTGATGTTTATGATTTTTACTCCAAAACACGAGTTAAACAACCATAAAAGTAAAGGCAAACAAAACATATGCAAAACCTAAGTTTGGTTTGAGTTCAACATTGGAGTTTGAATGGCCTAAATACCGAGCCGGATAGTAGGGATCAAAACCTCGTAGTTCGACCGGGGGGGGGGGGGGACCTAAATCTTGGTTTGTAATTCTTTAGAGACTAATTTCAATTTGACTTCTTCTAGTTTAACCTTTTAAGACTTTTTATTGGACTAGAAATCTAATCTTGACAGAATTCTAATTCTAACAGAATTCTATTCCTAACGAATATTTTCTAACGGATGGTTTAGAGATCATTTTTTATTATATCACAAACCAAAATCTGGTCGCCGGAAAGGGAAATCTAAAATAAAGAGAAGTCTAATCTATTACTCTACAACAAATATATGATAAGAGCGTATGAATTACCTATTGATCTGGACTGCTTGGGCTGCTTGACTGAGGGTTTTGGATTATGCACGATGTAAAAGATGGAAACCGCGCAAATCAAAATTTTCTCACTCTAATCCATCTCTTTTACTAATAGCTCCAACATTTGTTTAACAACCTTTTGGTATTTCTCACGATCAGATCACATAGTTGAAATTTAGACTAAGAAAGAAGAAATAACAAGAAAATGGTACACATATGGGTAGGGATGGCAATTTAATCCGCACCTGGCGGATATCCGACCCGTCCCGATCCGATAGGAGCGGATTTTTTTTACTTTGACCGGGTTATGGGGCGGGTATGGTAATTGAATTTTAAACCCGCAGCGGGTACGGGTCGGGTTTGGTATTTATTCTGCCCTGCCCCCGTATCCGACCCGTACCCGCCTCGCATATTTTATGTTAATCCTAAATCAATCTCAGCCATACATATCTATGGTATAAATAAGTCCCAAAACCCTAACACATTTCAGTTTCCCTTCTTTCAGCTCTCTCTCTCTGCCGCTCAATGCCCTTTTCACCTCTCACTGCACCACACGATCATCCTTGCCATAGACCACCTCCCCAATAGCCACCGTCCACAACTAGCAACTGTTATCAACCGCCCTCCTCGGAGAACTTCTCATACTCCTCAACCTCATTATCGTTCGATGAGAAACAGAGCAAAACCCTACGGAAAGATCCTTAAAAGATCTTCTCGTCCAACATTCCGCGTCTTGATGTGCTGAAACTCGTCATCGAGCTGAACCACAGCGGTTTCTCAACGCGATCTACGATCTGTAGATTGGACTGGACGACTAACTCCTCTGTTATTTGCAAGATCTTGTCGACGGCGGCGAGGTACTCTACGGTGAGGTACTACAGCGGCGAGCTACTCTACGGCCTCGTCCTCCTAGGGAAACTGCCCGGAGGATCCTCTGTTGAGGTCGCACTAATGGATGAGACGCTCGGTGGCCTTGAATTTTTTGTTGAATTTTCATTGTTGAACTTCATGAGATTTCAATAATTTCAATAGTCTATTTAAATTAATATTAACCAATTTCAGTTATCTAATATCCAGTGAGTAATTTCAACTTTAGTAATTACTGGAAATTATTAGGACTACCAGGGCGGACCGGGGCGGGATTGGGTTTTTAAATAGTTGAGCGGATCGGGGATGGTATTTCCATCCCTTGACCCGATGGCGGGGCGGAGTCGTGTATTAAGTCTACCGGGGCGGGTACGGATTTTATAAAATCCGCATCCGACCCGCCCTATTGCCATCCTTACATATGGGACCCTAATATATACAAGCTTTATTCAAAAAAAAAATTCCTTCCTGTTTTTGGCTATGGACATGGCTTTATTTTATCTAGTAAAAGCCTCGTTCAAAACACCAATAAAGAATTCTTAATGTCATAACCCATCTTCTCCAGGTTCGGATTCACAGCGAACTGAATCATTGGCGGCGGCCCGCAGGCTAATGCTAGTGTGTCAGCGGACGATTCCGGCAAGTGCTCCCTCATCATACTCTCAGCGATGTGCCCCACACTAAATTTCCACCCTTCCCTTAATGCCTGCCCAACCACATACCAAACCTTCACCCTATCCTTGTACTTCTCAGCCCATGCATCAAGCTCATCCTTCAACAATATATCGTCCTCTGTTCGGTTCGCATACACTACGTTCATCTCAGTATGATCATCCTCGTCCTTTAGTATAGCTTGCATCACTTGATAGATCGGCGTTATACCGGTTCCACCGGCAAGCATGGCCAACTTCTTGGCAAACTTTGGTTTGCCATGCACCATAAAGTTTCCCTTTCCTGCATACTCAATGTGGCCCAAGGGTCCCTTCACGTCCAATGCAAACCCTAGTGGGAGGGAGTCTAGGTATTGCGACATGATCCCCCCATTAGGGAACTTAGAGTTCACATTCTTGAAATAAATCTTCACCACTAATTCAAAGTATCCCACGTCATCTACTCCGCTTGTAGGCGTATACGCTCGCATGCAAAGCTTATCATCGACTGTAGCGCACAAGAATATGTGCTTCCCTACTGGTAACCCTAATACTTGGTCTTGATACGGCAGAGCAAATCGAAATAATCTCACATCGTGAGAAATTGAAGTTTTTGAGACGAGCTTGCACGGAATCTTTTCTCGTGGAACTAGGGCAACGCTTTTTGATGGCGTGATTTCCTTGATGGGAGTTAGAAATGTCATGTTTGTTGCACCGTGGACTGAATTATTAGGCGAGTCTGAGGCATAACCCGTGGTTATCAACTCACCAATTCGATACTCCTCCAAGAGCTTCTTGGCCTTGTCGGAGTGGATTGCATCGAATTCTTCAGTGCAGTCTGTGCCCGCATTGATGAGGATGCTGTCAGCCCCTCCGGGGTGGTCTTTGAGGAAACCGGTACAATTGTAAACGTGGCCATGGACGATTATCCACGCTGAGTCGGGAGAGTTGTGCTTCCTTACCTCAGATATTGAGTATGTCAAGGTGGCGGTGTTCATGAAGGGTGAGGAAACACTTTTCTTTAGGGTTGTGTTTGCCTCGGACGATTTCTCGAGGTGTCTCTCCCGAGCCATCCACCCGCCCGATTGGTTTCCGGGTTGTGTAGGATGCTCGAAAACAATTCCGATCTCGCCTTTATGTGGCTTGCACATGTTAGTCTTCACTCGGAACCAGCAATTGTTCATCATGCCCTGTTCATATGAGAATGCAGACCGAGGCATAAGCTTTAGACCAATCAAACAAAGGAAAATGTCATTGTAAGTAATAGCTAGCAGTACACTTAGACGAGCAGGAAGAGACAGAGAAATCAATGTCATGGTGCTGTCAAGTGGTCAAACAATTGGGTCATGAACATGATATATATTTCTATGGTTGGGATGAAGGAACATAGAACAGAGGCT
The DNA here is from genome assembly GCA_033065855.1 of Escallonia rubra. NCBI lineage: Eukaryota > Viridiplantae > Streptophyta > Magnoliopsida > Escalloniales > Escalloniaceae > Escallonia > Escallonia rubra. The sequence continues at coordinate 118,350 of JAVXUO010000553.1, read as the reverse complement.
TGTGGTGCTTTTCCTACATTGACCCACTGGCACATGTAGACACGTGGTAAAGCGGGGAATATGGATAGCGAAACAAGGCATGCTTGCATGGCCACTTTATTGTTAAGGGTCCGAAAACTAGCTTGTAGAATTACATTTTTTTTTTTAAAGACACAGAGAATTATATTCTAGCAATAGTAATTCGATCTAAAAGAACATTTAAATTAGCAAAAATACTTTGAATGATACATATCTAGTCTTGATAGCAAAAATAGTTGTGAAATTGATAGCAAAAGTTATTTTATTTCCTTTCCCAGAGTTGTGAGAGAGACTGATGCAACCGTCCCTCAGAAGACAACAATATAGTCTTGACTTACCTTTCTGTTTTTTCCAACACCATGGAATAGGTCCAAACATGAGGACCTTAGCATATTATATATAGTAGTGGTTACGTACCATAAGGTTCCAAATGAGCTTCTCGGGCTGCGTGTTGAGGGTCTCATCCCAGGCTCGAACCGCAATCTCTTTGGCACCAAGCAGGTCCAGCACTTCCACCTCCAGTGACCAGAAGCACCAGCACCAGTATTTGCCGTACTTGTTGGGCTTTTCGGTGTGCTCCACCGTGCACACCTGCCACGTCTCCCCTCCGTCCATCGTCACCTCCACGCGTGTCACTTTCTTCCCACCACCTACACACGTCAAGCAGTAACCCTTACGGGTATTAGCTACTTTGATCCATTTCCCCAAGAACTTGCAGAAAAACACTTCCGGTAGCAAAACAGAATCCGAAATGAACCCACTTGCCAGCAAAAACAATGGACAGAAAGGAACTAATACTTCAAACAAAGTAGATAATTGTTCTATACCGCTACTGTCCAAAAAGTAAACCTCCAAAGATGCAGTACAAAATTTGTCTCGGTATTAGATTAAGCAGCAAAATAAAAGAAATTGTCTTTATCTTCTTCAAGTGTTGAATCACTTTTTCGCGATTAACTTTAAACTTTTTGTTGCTGAAATCCTTTAGCTATCAATAGCCTCTTGCTGTCATTTCACAAAAAATGCTCCATTATCCTTGCTGCTGCTAGGACCCACCCCCGTGGTTTTATATCCAATGTCCTTGGAGGGCGCACTCCACTACGCCCCCCACACTTTCTTTCTCGTATTGGCTGGGAGTGCGCCCTCCCCTTCTCTCTCTCTCTCCCCCCTGGCGCGTATTAGCACTCCGCTCTCCTCGTTTGTACAGTTACTAATATTGTAGCTGAATTACTTGCCCTTCACCTTGTGCAAGAACTCCAACTTCAGTCGATCAATAATTATTGAATATGACTCACTTCTTATGCAGGCTAGTGTGAAAACTCACTTCAATAATTATGTGTAAACCAATCAACATGCATTGGTATAAATACTAGGCTAGTGTGAAAACTGCTCCTTGACATCGCGCACAGCTGAAAATAATAAGCACCTCGTCCCGATCCACATCAATTAGTAATTCATAATTTCACCTAATAATTAAATTTGGTATTAAATGGGTCAACCCCCTAATATTGTAATCCCTAAAAAGATTCTTTCATTAAAGCAATTCCCGGTACAAGTTCGAAGCATCTTCTTCTTCATTGCATATAATGCATCTTTCCATCCTAACTTTTAAATATACTAAGTGGACCAAAAAGAAACCTTAAGAGGAAAGGCTATTCAACTCCCTTAAACGCTCGCATACACCAATTATGCATATATCAGAGTAAAGTTCATCTATCTTGAGAGAAAGTCGTTATAATCAAATTTTCGTTTGAGAATATTTAATTACTCTACTTATGTCATAAGATATTATCGCCATCAAGATCTTGCACGATTTATATAAAACATGAAGTCATGAATGACAATGAACATACATCTACTTTATTAATGATAAGTGTAATGAGAAATGAGAGAAACATGTATGTATTAATTATAGTATTTAATAAGTTTTAGGAAAAACGGATCTGCTACAAAAAGACATTATACCGATTAAAACTCTTTCAGGAACAGATAACACTCTGTCAGCCTGCCTGCCTGCCTGTGGTTAGGACGCCACAGCCGGGAATCTGTCTGTGAGGAGGGGAGGGTAGTAGTGCACGTCCTAATCTAGTGACAACAGTAAAGGTGACTTTTAGTTTGACTCTTCAATTGTTGAAAAGCTCTGAAGCACTTTTGGTGGCGACCGTCGAAATGGAACACAAAACACATCGCCGCCATGTCCCCACTATCTTATTTCTTCTCGTCTGATCCCTAATTGCCAGGAAAGCAGGCCAAGCTGTCCGATGTACCCTGGATCTACTCCACCACCAAATGCACCCATTTCAAACACAATTGCATCTTGTTCATAACGACTTTATATTCCATCCGGCCCACCTAATTTGATAAATTTTTCCTTTTATCCGTCTTACAAAAATTATTTTATTTTTAAATTAAGAAAGATTCTATACATGTTTACTGTTTTTACACATTTTTTATTATATTTTTCTCTCCAAATTTAAATCTGCATCAACTCGTTTTCTTTTCTTACTTTTTTACACATTTTTTATTTATTTATCTCTTCAAATTTAATACTCCACTAACTCATTTTTCTCTCTAGTAACGTACTACTTTTCTCTTCCTCTCTTTAAAGGATAGAATCAGAATGAGAAATACACAATATATTATTTAAAATTTTAATTTGTCTCTCACAAAAAGTTGATCTGCAACAGAAGTAATATTATATACATTCATGGTTGGAATATATGCCGAAAGCTCCAAACTCACCGGAATAAGCGTAGCCCCTCATCGTGTAGGGCCTCTGAGTGGTCCAGGAGTTAATAGGCAGGATCTCTTCGTGACACGGCGTCGTAATCACCGAGTTTATGTTCAGCTCGTTGATGATGTACTCTGGCTTATACCACCAAGCTGCATATGCGTACATGATCGCAACACGGAATCAGTTCCTCGGACAATCTAAGATTAACATCAGATCGACGTAATAACGAACGACGACACAGTCATGTGATGACACACACTAACACTAACACTAACACTAACATGAAAAATAAATAACAGAGAGAGCTTGCTTGTTGGGGGCGGGGGAGTTGGGGGTCTTTGCATGTGTTGGTACCTTCGGCGTTGGCCAGCTCAGGGTCGACGTGGGAAGGAAGGACCCTGTTGTCCCTGAAATGGTAGTAGCTCTCTGATTCTTTAGTTGTAACCACGATACGCTTCAACCATTTCACCATACGACCGCCAATAAATCCCGGTATGATCATCCTTACCGGGAATCCATGGTCCGGCGACAAGCGCTCCCCGTTCTGCATGAATGCCAGGATGATATCTCTCCCTGGATCCATTGCGAATTCCCTTTTTATGCTCGTGCCATACTTGGACCCGCCGCCACCAGGCAGGTCCTCTGCGCCCTCGAAACATACATTCAAGGCGCCGTTTCTGTGGCTGAAGATGCCGCAACGTTTGAGGATCTGCCGCAACGGCACACCCCTCCACACTGAGGTGGACACCCCTGCTGCGCCCCAGTTGAACCCTATCGTTTTCTTGACCATGTTCTGTTCCTTCCTGCGGTTGCCAGCGCATACCAGAGTCACCGGGAATTCCTTGACCGGAAACTGGGTGACGAGCTGGTCCATGGTGAAGCGGGCTGGACGCTTCACCAAGCCGCACACCTCTACGGTCCAGCTCTCCCACGAGGCATTGGGGACTGGGCCGTGGTTACGAACATAATGGAGGGGCACCGGGGTGATGAATCCGTGGTGCATGAGACGAGTCAATGGTGCCTCTGAATTAAAAGGGTGCTTCCCAGTGAGTCGGACCATGAACGGGTTCCTCTCGATCCAGTTATCCGCAGTGGCTTCGTCCCTAGCGTCCAAAATTGACGGTTCCAATTCGGTGTTGCCTTTCTTTATTGCATCTCTGTAATCACTTTCATTTTCGTCATCATCACTGGATAAATCATCCTCCACCATGATAGGCTTCTTAATAGGACCCGTGACTTCCGAGCTAGGTGGGAAATTGCAGCCGCGAACCGGTGAGTCAGACCGGTTGTTGGGACCGGGTTTGAAGGCTCGAACACCACCGGGTAGGCCCTGTTCGAGGCGGCTGAACTGCCGGTTTTCGACAGAGGCCGCCATTTGAGACTTAAGGTGGTGGTGACAAGCTGATGAAAAGGAAAGGAGGAGGTTTTGCTTCCAGGTTAGGTTCTCTCAATTCTTGTATTTTCACTGCGAGAAAGTTGAGAGACAGCGGTGGGGAATTTATATGGAGACGCAAGGGACTCTCCTAATGGGACAAAACAAGGTAGGGGCCCACCTCATCGTCCAATTACGTTAAACAAACAAGTGGCATCGCAAAAATAGGAGACTGGTCACAGTGTTTCTACTTGCACATATTTTCTACACACTTGCAAGGTGGGGCGTGGCTTAGAGGTTGGGGTGAGCGGCGCAGCTGGGGAGCCATGGCTGGAGACACAGCTGTCGACATGGTTTTTGGTGCTTGTTACTGTAATATATTATGAAAGGACGTGGCACAAACAGCTTGAAAATTGTGTTACCTCCGTTGTAAAAGGATACTCCTCATATAAATAATAATACTCCAGTCGTTAGATAAAATTAATGACATTTCTGCTCACATTTTCAAGAATAATTTTTAATATAATCTTTTTATCATCACTAGGTAAAGGTCGATAAAGAAATTTAATGACTATTTATTATCGCTATGTTCAATATTGCAGCTATCTTCTTACAACCCTATGGTAGCAGTCAATTCTTTTTTATATGAACGCTTTTGCTTTCATTATCAAGGCTAGCGCGTCTGTTTGACTCGATTCAGAGGTCAAATGGTAAACCGAACTATTACTCGTCGATTTGAAGTTTTTTAAGACAAACTCAATTAAACATCATCTGTTTGAATGACTCGATTTAATTGGTTTGATTTGCTCTGATTGGTTTGTACACATTTCAGAAAGTTGTCCCTTAGCACACCTATTATTCGAATCCAAATATAATCCAAAATTGAAACTATGTTTGATGTAGCACATAATCTTGTTATATTCAATAATTAAATGTCCGTATTAACATACTAGTATGATTTTAGATATATGTCACAATGATAACTCCAGTATGCCCTTTTTCATTGACGTGCAAGAAAGAATGAATGTGTGTGTGTGTGTGTCTATACAAAATATAAAAGTGTATGTGGATCCTTGAAAAATATTTTTTGAATTACAATACCCTTCTTATATCTATACATTAATACCTCGCCACAAAATTAAGATACCATTAATCTAAATTCTTTTAACAAATCTATTTGTTCAACTACTCATAAATACTACAATTAGTACATGAATATCTCTTTCATTTTTCATAAAACTTATCATTAATAAAATGAAGATTGTTCATTCTTATCCACAACTTAATGCTTTATAAAGATTAGGACATGCACATCTCATGACATAAGTAGAGTAATTAACTTTAACGACAAAGATTTTTTTCATCGTGTACGTTTACTATTTTTTGTTATGTTGTTAAAAAATCTTACCCAAACAGTACAAAAACGTGAAAACACCTACCTTTTTCAGCTGCTTCTCACCCATTGTTAGAGAAAATTATCAATTTTTTGTTTGTCAAAATCACATAAGTACACAACCATATTTTCTAATTGGAATAAAAAATGATGAAAATGAACACATAAAACAAAAATTGCAAACGACCAGGAATTTATATTTTCCTTCAGCTTTTTTTATATTTGGCTCTAAGACTTGATATTATATTTGCATAGATATACGTGTATGTCTTTTAATTGTACGACTTAGCTCTGACCATGCAAATGTTAGTAATTCTCTAAGCAAACTTGAAAAATTGAGCAACTTATTTGGACCATAATACCTTTCGTTCATCTAAACATTACTACCTCGCCACACAATTAAGATACCCATAATCTAAATTCTTTTAACAAATCCATTTGTTCAACTACTCAAAAATGCTACAATTAATACATGAATATCTCTTTCATTTTTCATAAAACTTATCATTAATAAAATGAAGTATGTTCATTCTCATTCACAACTTAATGCTTTATAAAGAATAGGACATACACATGTCATAAATTTTTGTCAGAGAAAACTAGCTAAAATGTTTTGCCAAAATCACATAAGTACGCAAACATATTTCCTAATTGGATTAAAAAATCATGAAAATGAACACATGAAACAAAAATCGCAAACAAACGGGAACTAATATTTTCCTTCAGCTTCTTTATATTTGGCTCTAAGACCTCATATTATATTTGCATAGATATAAGTGTATGTCTGTTAATTGTATAACTTAGGTCTTGCCATGCAAATGTTAGTAATTTTCTAAGCAAACTTTAAAATATTGAGCAACTTATTTGCACCACAATACCCTTCTTATATCTAAACATTACTACCTCACCACACAATTAAGATACCCATAATCTAGATTCTTTTAACATATTCATTTGTTCAACTACTCATAAATGCTACAATTAGTACATAAATATCTCTTTCCTTTTTCGTAAAACTTATAATTAATAAATTGAAGTATTTTCATTCTCATGCACAACTTAATGCTTTATAAAAATTAGGACATGCACATGTCATGACATAAGTAGAGCAAATATGGTTGACCACAAAGATTTTTCTCATCGTGTACGTTTACCATTTTTGTTATGCTGTTCAAAAATCTTACCCAAACAGTATGAAAATGTGAAAACACCTACCTTTTTCAGAGAAAAATAGCTAATTTTTTATTTATTTATCAAAATCATATAAGTACACAACCATATTTCCTAACTGGATTCGAAAATGGTGAAAATGAAAACATAAAAATACAATTGCAAACGAATATGAATTAATATTTTCCTTCAGCTTTTTTATATTTGGCTCTAAGACCTGATATTTTATTTGCGTAGATTTATATATACGTGTGTCTGTTAATTGTATGACTTAGGTCTGGCCATGCAAATGTTAGTAATTCTCTAAGCAAACTTTAAAATATTGAGCAACTTACTTGGAACAAAATACCCTTCTTATATTTAAACATTACTACCTCGCCACACAATTAAGATACCCATAATCTAGATTCTTTTAACAAAGGGTAAATTACACACGGCACCCCTGAGGTTTGCCTAAACTACACACGGACCCCCCTATCTTTTTTAATTACTCACCGCTCCTTGTGGTTTGTCACTGTCTTACATAAAGCCCAGTTCCGTTAAAGAACCGTTAAGAAAAGTTAGGGCACCTTTAAATTATTATGATATTCCCAAAATGCCCTCTTCTTCTTCTTCCTTACAACCCAATGCTTAGCCACTGCCGTCAATGCTCCGCCACTGCCGCCGACACCTCACCACCGCTGCCAAAGGTTGATTCTCCTAATTTCTCATACACACCGACGACCACTACCGACAACTATCGCCTATCCAAACACTATCTTACACCAAACCCACACTACCCATCAAACACACACATACGCACATCGGCGGCGGACACTTCGCCTTTTCTCTGAGACTCTCCTAACTATGCCCACCCTGATCTAGAGATACAGATAAGGCAATTGGGCCGATGGCGTCAATGGCTGACAAAGAACATTACGGTGCAGAGGAGGCGTCTTAATCAACAAGAAGACCTAATCTCTCCTTTATTGGCCTCTCCCAATTTTCAACAGCGATCAACAATCACGAGGCTGTTCTTTTTGTCGACGGCTCTGGGAGGAGACGATGGGGAACTCGTCGGACCGTCGCGAACCACGGTGTAAGACGCCTGCTTGGACTCCTCGTCCACCACGGACATCGTCGACGATCAATCGGATCTGAACTGGAAGGTGAGGATCTGAACCGGATTTGACAAAAACACCGTCGTCATGGATTACCGATTGGAGATGGCCTTGGTGCTTGTCGGCCTGGAGCTGGGCGAGCTGGGCGAGGCGCTGTTCGAGCGAGGAGGCAAGCCGTGAGTGCTGTGATTGGATCTTCGGCGAACTCGGAGGAGAGGGAGACGTGCTTCTGCTCGAAGATGGAGCAGGTCTGCTCGGCGGTGATGGAGGCGGCATTAGCCTGGGCCCTGACGGATCTGACACAAACACCGTCTACACCAAGTCCATCCCTAATCGGTATGGCACCGATTTTTTCTCGAAGGAGCTGCCCTGGTGGTGACCATGATGGGGCGGGGGCGCGCTAGCGGTGCTGCTTGCCTGGCTTCGTGATAGAGAGAGAGAGGGAGAGAGGGAGAGGGAGGGGTAAATTAACTTGTTTCTTAGGGGTATTAGCGTCATTTTCTTACTTCTGTTAATTCTTTGAACAGAAAAATAAAACAGTGTAGTTTAGTGTAATTAAAAAAGATAGGGGGGTCCGTGTGTAGTTTAGGCAAACCTCAGGGGTTCCGTGTGTAATTTACCCTTTAACAAATCCATTTCTTCAACCACTCATAAATGCTATAATTAGTACATGAATATCTCTTTCATTTTTCATAAAACTTATCATTAATAAAATGAAGTATGTTCATTCTTATTCACAACTTAATGCTTTATAAAGATTATGAATTAACTTTGACCACAAATATTTTTTGTCATTGTGTACGTTTACCATTTTTTGTTATGTTGTTAAAAAAATTTACCCAAACAGTACGAAAATGTGAAAACACTTGCCTTTTTCGGCTGCCTCTCACCCAATGTCAGAGAAAACTAGCTAATTTTTTTTTTTGTCAAAATCACATAAGTACCCAAGCATATTTCCTAATTGGATTCGAAAATGATAAAAATGAACACATAAAACAAAAATCGCAAATGAACGGGAACTAATATTTTCCTTCAGCTTTTTTATTTTTGGCTCTAAGACCTCATATTATATTTGCGTAGATATGTGTCTGTCTGTTAATTGTATAACTTAGGTCTGGCCATACAAATGTCAGTAATTCTCTAAGAAAACTTTAAAATATTGAGCAACTTATTTGCACCACAATACCCTTCTTTTAATTGAAACATTACTACCTCACCACACAATTAAGATACCCTTAATCTAGATTCTTTTAACAAATCCATTTGTTCAACTACTCATAAATGCTACAATTAGTACATGAATATCTCTTTCATTTTGTTCACAACCTATCCGGACCGCACCCCAGGGCCCGCTAAAGGACTCCAAGTGGCATGGCACGTCACCCGCTCGGTAGTCAAACTTGCTCAACATCATTCCTCGGTCAAAGCACTTCGATGTTCAACATCATTGCTCGGTCAAAGCGCTTCGCGCCTTAAAACATTCAGACAGCAATCGAAAGTACATCTCCCCCCCCCGAGGGGTCGGCCACCCCCCTAAGAAGGAGGTCGGCCACCCACTTTGTAAGGGGGTCGGCCACGCCCCTGAGAAGGGGATCGGCCAACCATCTTGTAAGGGGGTCGGCCACTCCCCTGAGAAGGGGGTCGGCCACCCACTTTGTAAGGGGGTCGGCCACTCCCCTGAGAAGGGGGTTGGCCACCCACTTTGTAAGGGGGTCGGCCACTCCCCTGAGAAGGGGGTCGGCCACCCCCCTGAGAAGGGGGTCGGCCAACACCTTTTAAGGGGGTCGGCCACTCCCTTGTTGAGGGGGTCAGCCTCCCTTGTCCTTGGGGGGAACCTGCTTACCGCTGCTATCACCTCACTCAACACATTCAGCAATGCTCACTAACCACTAGTGGTCGTGTGACGCCCATTGTTGCCCGCACAATCAACCGGAGGCTCCGGCCCTCGCGCGCACAATCAACCGGGGGCTGCGGCCCTCACCCGCACAATCAACTGGGGGCTCCTGCCCTCGCCCGCACAATCGACCGACGGATTTCGGCCTTCGCGGCGGGACGGGCTCACGACCCTAAAGCCCTCGCCGGCACAATCAACCGGGGGCTCTGGCCCTCGCGTGCACAATCAACCGGGGGCTGCGACCCTCGCCCGCACAATCAACCGGGGGCTCTGGCCCTCTCGCGCATAATCAACCAGGGGCTCTGGCCCTCGCCCGCACAATCAACCGGGGGCTCCGGCCCTCGCCAACACAATCAACCGACGGGCTCCGACCGTCGCGGGCATAATCAACCGAAGGCTCCGGCCTTCGCAACGGGAATAGGCTCACAACCCTAAGGCCATCGCCGTCACAATCACCCGACAGATTCACGGGGGGCTCCGTTCGTAGTGCCCCGGCACGAGGACCCCTCGCCACAGAATCTGGATATCAAGTTGCGAGCATGTGCGTTCATGTTACCATTGATCATCGACACCGCCAGGGCAATGACCCCCGGGTCACTCCGGGACGGGAGCAGGTCCTCGGAGGGCATCGCGTCTAGTCCGCCTGGCAGTTGGCTACAGGGGCAACCCTCGTCGCTGTCAGGATCTCTGCGCGTCTCTCGACGCATCTCGTGGGATTCAGTAAGGGCTTGGACTGGTGGCTGGGGGAACGGGCTACTCTGACCATGCTACCGCGGTGTGGTCAGTCTCCTCAGACAGGCACAGGGACGCTGCAAGTGCAGGACGACACGAACTTGGGGACCAGCAATTCGACGGAGAATCAATACTGTGGAACCCCCCTTCGACGACGTGTCACTCCCGGAGGACGACACGTGTCGACTGATGACACGCGCATATTTGTGCCTATATGTAGTGGATTCTGGAGCTTATTCAAGGACTTCTACTTCATTTGACATTTTCACTTTCTCTCTCTAAAACTCATTCTCTCTGGATTTCTAGTGAGATAAAGACATTTGAATCCACGGCAACGGACTCTTGACGCTACACCTTTGATTCGGATTATCGACCGCCGACCCTGTTCATCGTCGCCCTGCTTGCCCGGCGCTGCCAGCCCTTGCGACCTGCCTGAGGAGCCTTGCTCTCAGCCTTTACTCTATCCTTGCTGTCTCCCACCTCATCTACTTGGAAGCCAACTCAGACTGCATCCTTTGTGGCATCAATGTGGAAACATACCCTCTTTTCGCACCAACATTTGGCGACTCTGCTGGGGAGGTGAGCATTGTGTTGCAGTCTGCCACACCCACGCGACCATGCCTGTACAAGAGAGAGCTACCAGGTCAGCCAGCCAAGGCCTTAACCCCACCATCCGAGAGGAGCATCACCTTGACGACCAATAGGGGACTAGCGTTGTACGCCTCCAAGACCCTCCCACGCCTGACGTGCAAGTTGCAGTCAATGCGGCCATCCAGCAGTTCACTCCTACCATAGCCAGCATACAGGACTCCCAAGCTTCACTCATGGCCGCCATATTGGAAATGCAAAAATTCATACAAGCGATGGCCTCGCAACAGATTATTCTGCCGGTCCAGCCTCCAGGACCTAGGCTGTCCCCTGACGTTGCCCAGGCGCCAGTGTCACGACCACCACCGCCTCAACCCTCCAGACCCTTGGCGGTAGGACTTACGACATCTTCCCCGCCCATGGCTGATACGCTGCGTCCCGTGATGCCGCCACACAGGCTACAACCAGATCTTGGGCCAGTATTGCAACAAGTCTCCCCTACTGCTGCGCCTCGACATGTGCCGGCCAGGAGCTCTTCTGAGACTCACGAGTCCATTGAGATGGAGCCTAACCCCTACCTGAAGGAGCAGCACCAAATGATAGGCCAAGTGGTGGATATGTCTCGTCCGCCCACCCATGCCACCCTCCACCTGCCCGCATCAACACCCGCCATGTATCGCCCTTCAACCGCTCCTGCCCACCAAGTTGTACCGTCAGGGGACTCCGGGGCTCGCGGAGCACTGGCCGACCATCAACCTTTGGTCGGCCAGGAAGAGCCACCCTCCCACTATGTTTCAAAGGCTGACTTTGACGCGCTTCTTCACCGGCTGTCACAACATTCCGCACCCGACTCATCAGATCGATTGACAGGCCACGCGCCATATGCTGATGAGATAGCAATCATCCCCTATCCGCTCAAGTACAAGCAACCCACTTTCGTGCTCTTTAACGGACGTGAAGGCAACGCCCGTGAGCACTTAACCAAATTCGCCGGCTCATTGGAGCAATATGGACCGGGCGATAGTTTAAAGTTGAGGGAGTTTCACAAGTCCCTCACAGGCTTGGCCTATACTTGGTACCATCAAATCCCTACGAGGATAGTCCATTGATGGCATGAAATGGTCCAACTCTTCATAGACAAATTCCACTATGAAGCTGAGCGCGTCACCATAGTGGACATCGCCGGCATTCGCCAGACCACCGACGAAAACTTGACCAAATATGTGCACCGCTTTCATCTTAAGTGCCTCGAGTGTACGGATTTCAGTAAGGATGAGACACTGGTTCCCATATGCATCAAGAATATGAACGACGTCTATCGGGTGCACCTCGAGAACTTACAATTGAAATCATGGGGACATCTTAAGGAAACGGCAAGGCGTACTTATGAGACGGTCGGGCCCGTCAAACCATGGAGGCCTCGGCCACAGAATGCACTGCTGGCCTCAGCAGCCCCATCCAGTACCCAGCGCAACGGCACCAGCAACAGCAACATCAGTAATTACACTGGCTTTAAGCGTCAGTTCCCGGATAGGGACCAACAACCCGACAAACGGCGACAATAGGAGACTCTACCTGCCTTTCCGTGTGATTTGAATACGGTAAAAAACCTATTGACAGAATGGGTTGTTAACGACAACAACTTCCAATTACCACCCGTGCAGATCCCCATCACAGACGAGGAAAGAACCAGGCCCAATCACTGTCCCTTCCACCAGGCCCTCGGCCATCATCTCAAGAACTGCAATGCGTTGCGGGCCATCTTTGCAAGGAAGGTCGCATCAGGCGACCTACAGTTGTGAAAGAACAATGATGTGCGGAAAGAACCATACCCAAACCATGGCAACAACAACCGCGAGCATCAGGTGCTCATGGTTATCACCGACCACATCGAGCCGCTCGCCCCCGAAGCTTCTGCAGAAGTCTCACCAACGGTCACGGCTAGCGTACCTCCTACCCCCTAGCCAGTGTCCTCGGCTGGCAAAATAACGAAGATCAAAGGTTTCTTTGATGAAATGGGGTTTTCACCCGCGGCGCGGACTTATCTCTCAGACTGCTTGATCGAGGTCACCACAGGCCTCGGGCCCGAGTGCTTCACCGCCCAGGCCAAGCTCAGACACATCCCTTCCACCGCATTCATTATTTCGGACGAGGACTCACCACCGATTGAGCACCACAACCGGCCGCTATACCTTGAGTGCACTATTAACGGCACCGGCTTCTGTCGCGCCTTGGTAGACTGTGGTGCTTCAATCAACATCATCCCTCTCGTCACTTTGCAACAGGCTGGCATACCATCAAGGAAGATCATTTGTGACCCCATCAAAATTACTGGCTTTGGACAGGGCCCCCAGTCCACTCTTGGCCACATCACTGTCGACCTGATGGTCGGAACAGTCCGTCGTGACACCACTTTCCACGTGATAGATAGCGAGTCTTCCTTCCACCTCCTGCTTGGGCGACCTTGGATCCATATCAACAAGGTTGTTCCCTCGACGTACCACCAGTGTGTGAAACTGGTGGCCGGTCCTGCGGGACATGAGGTAGCAGTAACCATCCCCGCGACCAAGGCCCCTTTTGAGTGTGGCGAGTCTTATTTTGCCGAGGCCTCCTTCTTCACTAAACTTGCTGCAGATGGTGAGAATGCTACTCACATCCACTCCACCAAGCTACCAGATTGGGACGAACTGTGTGGGAACAAGCCACCCAAGTCCAAATCCAAGTCCAAGAAAAGCAACAAAAACAAAGCATCAACCTCGACAGCGCCATCTGCTGTCCCTACCATTTCCCCGCCTTCATCCCCCAAGTCCAAGAAGCACAAGTTTGAAACCACCTTCCAGCGCGTCATCAAGGACGGAAGGGTCATCTACCAGTTATGACGATGTCCGGGGGGTCCGCTGCCTGACCGCCTCGACCCCCACCTACCTACGGAGACCGAATGGTGTTGTATGGCCGAGCATTGCCCGCCAGATCACGAGCTTACCCCGGGCGCTGCACCGCCCTGCTATGAAGACGGCCCTCGACCGCAGGCCGAAGATCTTGAAGAAATTAACCTAGCTGATCTAGGCGAGGAACCCCGACTGACCTACATTGGCACGAAACTCGCACGGGGCCGAAGAGAGGTACTGGTTACCCTCCTCCGTGAATATCGCGACGTGTTGGCATGGAGTTACAACGAAATGCCTGAATTAGATCTTGCCTTGGTAACGCACCATCTCAACATTGCCAGTGGGTTCAGCCCGGTTCGACAGCATTCGCGGTCCTTCCGCCCCGAACTTGAAATAAAGATCAAGCAAGAGATCGAACGACTTCTACAGGCTGGCTTCATCGAACCCATCACTCATCCTATCTGGTTGGCCAATGTTGTTCCTGTGCAAAAGAAGAACGGACAAGTTCGCGTATGTATCGACTTCCACGATTTGAATAAGGCATGCCCTAAAGATGAATTTCCACTGCCCAATATTGATATGCTCACGGAGGCCGCCGCCGGACACGAGACCTTGTCCTTCATGGACGGCTTCACCGGCTATAACCAAATTCGAATGAACCCAGATGACTGTGCCAAGACAGCTTTTTGGACCCCAATTGGTAACTTTTGTTGGAAGGTCATGCCTTTTGGTCTCAAGAACGCGGGTGCCACCTATCAGAGAGCTATGACCGCTATCTTTCACGACATTATACACCGCACAGTGGAAGACTACGTTGACGACCTCATTATCAAATCTAAAAAAGGAAAGTGAGCATCTTATCAGAGAACTATGACCGCTATCTTTCACGACATTATACACCGCACAGTGGAAGACTACGTTGACGACCTCATTATCAAATCTAAAAAAGGAAAGTGAGCATCTTACGGACCTTCGGGCAGTTTTCGACCGGTGTCGTCAATACAACATGCGGATGAACCCGCTCAAATGTGCCTTTGGAGTCTCCTCCGGCAAATTCCTCGGCTTCTTGGTCAGTCGACAGGGTATCGACGTTGACCCCTCCAAGGCCGCCTCTATCCGAGAGATGCCACCGCCCAAAAGTACCAAGCAGTTAAAAAGCTTTCTCGGCAAGGTTTCTTATCTTCGTAGGTTCATCCCTGCCTTGGCCGAGCTTATCACGCCCTTCCAGCACTTGACGCGCAAGAGCGGGCCGTGGGATTGGGGTGCGCCCCAACAGCAAGCATTCGAACAAATCAAGGCGGTCCTCATGTCACCACAGACCATGGTCGTGCCGCAACGAGGTCTACCACTCTTGCTTTACCTAACCTTCACGCCCAGATCCATAGGGGCGTTACTTGCTCAAGAGGTGAACGGAGTGGAGCGTCCGGTTTATTATCTCAGTCGGTCAATCAGGGGACCCGAGGCCAATTATTCTGAGCTCGAAAAACATTGCTTCGCCTTGGTCTACGCCTCGTAAAAATTCAGACACTATTTCTTGTCACACCAAATTACACTCGTCACAAAGGCTGACCCATTGCGATACATGCTCACTCGCCCTACCCTGTCCGGCCGACTTACTCGTTGGTTGTTGCTACTGGCCGAATTCGGCCTATCCATCAAGAATCCTACGGCTTTGCGAAGCCAAGCACTCGCAGACCTTTTGGCCTTCTTCCCGTGCCAACAATATGAACCAACCTCACATCAATTGCCTGGAGAAAAGACGGCCCTGGTCTTTGATGTTGATGAATTGTGGACACTTGAGTTCGACGGCTCAGCCACTAGCAAAGATCCCAATGGAACTCCCATCCGGCAAGAAGACGCCGGCATTGTCCTTCGGAACCCAGAGGGTGTTACCACATCCCTATCCTTCAAACTTGCATTCCCGGTATCTAACAGTGAAGCTGAATACGAAGCCCTCGTCATTGGCCTCATGCTAGCTACCAGCATGGGGGCTAAATCGTTGTGTGTAAGAGGGGACTCGAACTTGATCATGAAACTGGCCGACGGGGAGTTTGCAGTCAAGGAGCCAGCCTTAGCACCATATCGTGCCTTAGTACAACATTTGGAGGGACATCTTGGCCATGTCCAATATGAACATCATGGCAGGTGCCACAACCGCCATGCAGATAGCTTAGCCACAATTGCGTCAAAGATAGATATTGACGGTGAACAGCGCATACTGACCATTATCAAGAGGACATCACCATGCACAACATTGAATCTAGTCCCGAAAGACATCACGACCAATGATTGGAGGCAGCCGATCATCGACCAACTTAAACCACCGTCACTCGCTTCCGTCTCCACCCTCACAGATTTCCTTATGTTGGGAGACATCTTGTACAGACGATATCACAGAGGCACTCTGGCCCGATGTTTGGCCCCAGCAGAAGCAAAGCACAAGCTACAATACGGACATCAAAAGTGTTGTGGCCTCGACGTCTCCAACGAATGGGCCTCTTTTGGCCATCCATGGCCAAAGATGCTTCGGATGTACAACAGAATTGTTCAGAATGCCTATATGCACCAGACCGTACGGAAGCTCTTGTCGTCAACATCAAGGATGACTGGCGCCAGCCTTTCCTGCAATATCTATCCCATGGACTACTACCATCTGACCACAGCTCAGCACGATCTATCAAACGCAAGTCGGTCAAGTATTTTGAGATGGAAGGGGAGTTGTTTCGCAAGGGATTTTCGGGACGCACCTTACGATGCTTGCAAGGTGCCCAAGCGGTCGAGGTGATCAATGAAGTGCACAATGGTGCTTGTGGCGAACATCAAGGCTTTCAGAAGTTGTATGCAGAATTGCTCAGGCTGGGGTACTACTGGCCGACTATAGAATCTAACGCAATCTCTCATGTACGGCACTGTCAACCCTGCCAGAGACACGCCAACAGAATGCACATGCCAGCATCCGACCTTCGTATGATCTTGGCCCCTTGGCCGTTTCACTCTTGGGCTCTCGACCTTATCGGCCCCATACATCCGCAATCGAAAGGTCACATTTGGATCATGGTCGCAACAGAGCGTTTCACAAAGTGGGTCGAAGCCATACCTCTGCGAAAAGCCACGGGGGGTGCATTCGCCAACTTTTTGTGCGATCACATCATATGTCGCTTCGGCATCCCCCGATGTATTATCTCCGACAACGGCACGCCATTCATCAATAGAGATGTTCGGACTCTCATGGAAGCAGACGATATCAATCATGCCACGTCAACTCCTTATTATCCGCAAGGCAACGGTCAGGCTGAAGTCTCTAACAAAACTCTGTTGCGCATTTTGTCACGCATGGTTCATGACGCGAGCAACTCTTGGTCCAAAAAGCTAAGTCATGCCCTTTGGGCTTACAGAACTTCCAGACACATAGCCACGAAGGCCACACCCTTCTCCCTCATCTACGGAGACGAATGTGTAGTGTCTGCCGAGATCACAGTCGCCTCGGTGCGTCTATCCCTCAACAGTGGTCTCGGGGATGAGGAAACCAGAATGGTGGCACTTGAAAGCCTTGATGAAAGGAGAGCTAATGCCATGCGACGAATGAAGGCATATCATGAGAAGCTTGTCAAAGCCTACGGGAAGACCGTCAAACCTCGTTTCTTCGCAGAAGGCGACCTTGTCCTTCAAGCCGCCAAGCACGTACGGGCCAATTTGTCAGCTCCTAAGTTCACACCCAACTGGGAGGGGCCATTCGAGGTGCATACAGCCAGGAGCAATGGCTCGTACCTCCTACTCAATCCGGACGACAGGCAACTTACCGTCCCTGTCAATGGTCGCTATCTAAAGAAGTACTATGCATGATCAGTTTGTAGCTTGTCCCCCCCCCCTCTTCGAACCACCGCTTATAGTTTAGCACACTTAACGTGGCATTTTGTGTATGTACACACATGTACTGGCTTGTAATTTTTGTTGCTTATTACGAGTTCCTTTTGTGTAAATGCCTTTTTTTATCCAAGCACTATCAATATACAGTCTTTTATATTCATTTCTGGTTATTCAGTGTTTGCCGTCGACAAAAAAAAAAAAAAAAAAAAAAAGGGAGAGAAAAAGGGGGGGGGGGGGGACAACAACAGACACCTAATAGGCGCAACACACAATCGCAACATACACCGATCGTACCATACATCCACGAAAAATATCAACACGGCAGCATGCAAATACACTTCATGTACCAGCAAGATATATATAAATGCATAAGAAGTTGTTGGCCACTATCGGGCACTGCCTAGACATCAAATCTATGATAAACCTACCGAAAGCTAGATAACAAAGCTGCTACCGGATGAGAGCTAAACGCCTGCAATGTCTCACGCTGAACCTGTAGCGCCGACCATCCCGCCTCGAACTCAGCCTGCCACCTCAGACGCTCAGCCTCTCGCACTTCCACATCCGCCCGCCGCCTCTGGAGATCAGTCAGACGTTTTTGTAAGTCCGACAGCTGCCTCTTTATCTCCACCACCTCTCTGTCGATCACGACCAACTCTCCGTTGATCTCTGACCGTTCCACCTCCAACCCTTTGCGCCGCCTCTCGAGCAGCCCCTCCTCCATACGTACCAAGGCCATCCTCTCGCCCACACCACCACCCTCGCTCCTCGACCTGAAGAACTCGGCTAGCCAATCTAGCTGTACATCTAAAGAGGTGAACGCCGCGAACTCTGTCAGCGACCGCTCAATACACCATGTCGTCCAGCTCG
Organism: Escallonia rubra; assembly: GCA_033065855.1. Taxonomy (NCBI): domain Eukaryota; kingdom Viridiplantae; phylum Streptophyta; class Magnoliopsida; order Escalloniales; family Escalloniaceae; genus Escallonia; species Escallonia rubra. The sequence goes on along the minus strand of JAVXUO010000553.1, from coordinate 99,727 downwards.
TCGCGGGAACACTCGCAAACGGCAGCAGCCACTCCACCAAGCCTGAGTACACCCACCTCTACAACACCGGGATCTCCACATTCACCCCCTCAAACGTCTGCGGGTACGTCGCCTTCACCAGCTCTAACCGGCGCACTGTCTCAAAAGCTAGCTGGAGATTCTCCCACACTACCACGTCGGCCTCGCCGCTCGACGATCCCCTACTCGCCTCTCCGGCTACTGTGCCACTCAACACCATCACAGGCCTCTCACACGCTTCTCCGACTGCCTGTACACCGACGGTCATCGAATGCATCGCCATCAACGTCGCACTCGCCTCAACAGCCGACCCTGACGACGCCACCATAACAGACTGCACCGACTGCACCAGGATCTCCACCTCCTGAATCGGGACCGCCACTGCAGGCTCCAACTCCATCAAATCCCCCCACTCAACCACCGCGGCCTCCGTCACCGCGCCTGTCCACCAGTAGCCACTGGCATCGAACATCAACGACTCGTCGACCAAGCCACCATACACATCCTTCACCCTCTCCTCGACATCTGGCAGTGAACTCACCCTGCCACTCGCCCTGGCCCCCGACACGTCGGCCGCTACCGGCTCATCCCCACCTGCTAGCTCATCAACCTCGGCTGCTCTCCCCTTTTCCGTCTCGACCACCATATTTGCGTCACTGTCGCTCTCCACCGCTTGTCCCTCGTACCCCTGTCCAAAACAACCATTAGCATATCAACATTTTTTTCTATTATATGACATCAATAAACAAGATTTAATCACAAACAGCAACCGTTAAGCCTACCTCAACCACTGGCTCCTCCGACGCATCTCGCGGCCTCTTCGATCCTGTCAGCCGCAAGCCTGACGTGCCCGCGGTCGCCTGACGAGCCCTCTCCATCATCCCAACTCGCAATGCCGACAGCGGCCCTTTGCCAGCCCCTGGCACCCTCGGCACCGGCACCACCGGCTTCTCTCCTTGGTCCTCCACCGGGGCATCCTCCTCAGACTCCTTGCCCTCCTCGTCGGGGTCCCTCTCCGAACTCACAACCGCACTCCCTGTCACGCCCCGACCCGGAGGCGGACCTACACATACTATTTCAAAATATTCCTGCTTACCAGAAATATAATACCCAAAGAATTTTACCAAGAACATAACCTCAAAATGATAATCAGAGCTCTAAATGTATCCCAAATCAAAAGCATTTGTATTTATCCTCAAAGTCTAATAAATGCAGCGAAAATCTAATAACAATAGTCACTTCCCAAACATTGGGGTACCAAAAGTCACTAAATCAAAAACTATTACATGATTCTTATTTCAAAACTACTAAGAGAATTATCAATTAAAGTTCAACTCCAAGCTTAAGCATAATGCTATTAATTCCTCTAAGCCGTCTCAGCTTAATTACCTGAAATGGGGAGAGAAAGGGGATGAGCACAAAGCCCAGTAAAGATTACACGCACACATCCACAGAGTACAACGCTGGTATCCAATAATGTATAGCTGAGTCCAAACAAAGCATATGAAAACGAAAGTGCAAAGACGATTGCAAAATCTGAGCACGACCAATAATCTCATTTCGGGATATTCCAATCCGTCAAATATCAAATCAAAGTCAAAGTCAAATGAACACAGTCGAAAAATTGAACTAATTATCAAATACGATACAATCACGTAATACGTGACTGTAAAGCACGTTAACCTAAGCACGCGAAGGTTCTAAGTTCAAAGTTGCATATCGGTAGCAATTACCATATCATGTCATGGCATCACGTTAACCTAAGCACGTGAATGTTCTAATATTAGTTCAATTCAAAGGGTGTCCAAAGGACGTCAAAATACCTCAAAGACATAAAAGTCACGGAATACCAAAACTTTGAATTTCAAAAAGAAGGGCTTAACATTATCAGAAAATACTCAATATTAGACTGAAATTTAAGAGGACTAAGAGACGAGCTCAACGAAAATAAATACGCTTGAATCCGAGTTCTCATGAGCTATGAATTCCAAAATAACGATATACGAGCCAAAAAGATTAACTAAAGTACAAGAACTACTTACAATGTGACACATGGAACATCTAGCCAAAAGCTTTTCATGCCACCAGATTGTTTGGTTGTACTTGGGTGCAAATTTGAATCAGTAAAGAAAAGGGAATCGGGATCAATTGTACGGCCCCCCAAAACAAAACAAAAATAATGGCAGGTCACCAGAACTAGGAAGAAAAGCTACGGCCAAACAGGTCATGGCACGATTTTCTTAAAACAGGGCGGTTCAGCCAAGGATCCAAGAATTGGTAAATCTGATAAACTCAACAGAAAAGACTTTACACAACGAATTCTTAAGTTATCGGTATTACAGGTTTGGCAAAAACAATTCTAATTCAAAGAGTTTATCAATCTCGTATCTTTTAACAATATCAAGTTGTTTAGAAGCGGATGTTATGTATGTAACCCTTACCTCAAATCACGTTACAAGATTCGCAAAGTTGCGTAACCCTCCGAAAGTATCAAACCTAATTAATAAAATCAACCACTAAGATTAAAATCTTCAAATCAATTATATTTTGATTAAGGTTTATGATCGATCACTTACCAATTGTGAGTAGAAGGTTGAAATACCCAAGCCCTAATTTTCTCTTTCTTTTCCTCTCTCTAAAAGATCAGACTCAATTTTAACGATAAAACACAAACTAACCAGTCTTTTTATTTCTCTAAACTTGGTAAATTACTCCAAAGGCCCCTAAAGATATGTTACTTATTCAAAAGGAATTCCAAAATATTATTAAAATGTCAAAAGTAGCCCAAGAATTAAAATAATTAACTACATATTATTTGGGGTATTACACTCCCCGTCACTAGCACCAGCATGCCAGCCTGCCTCGCCGTTGTCATCGATATCAAGCTCAACGCCCCGTCACAGGCAAACACGTCAACTAGTCGCCGTGTCCCCGATGGCTGTGCCAACCACTCCGCCCAGACTGCCAGCAAGCGCTCCCACCACTGTGCATACTCCACCGTCACCACCCCCACTGCCGCTATCCCCGGCCTCCTCCACGCTACCACCGGTGTTGGCCACTCACAGACTCTATCATACCGCGTATACCCGAATGTGGTCGGCACACTCCACAGGCTACGATACCCACACGGCGGCTCCAAGTCATAGCCAAATGTCCGCGACAATCTGTCCGGGCAATACCGAGCCACGCAATACAGGTTCTCTGCAGGCTTCCCGCCATCATCTGTCATCACTAGCAGTCAACCTGGAAAGTAGGCCACCAAGAGCACAACGTCTGCCGGTGGCAAGCCCCCCCTCTTGGTCAGGTCTATCGTCATCTCCTGTCCGTGCAACCAGGGGGGTACTCCGTATGACGCATGCATCTCTCTGTACGGTCGTGCCACGCATGCCTCCCTCGAATCTATCAACCGTGACAACGGACACTCCGGCCTCTTGATGCCCGCCTATGCAAATGCCCGCGACCCGCTGCACCACAGTGCCACTTCCCGCGATTTGCCACTGTGCATCACTGTCCTCGTCCTCGGTGCTGGATGCTCAAGCGGATATCCTGTCGGATGATAGTCTGGAAAACACTCGTACAAGTACCGCTGTAGAAACATCCAATCCACGTAGGTCGCCACTTGGTACCGCCCGTGCGACCTCTTCACGTCATTCACAAACTGATCCAGTCGGGAATACACGGTGCCCAGATACACGGGAGCTAGCCCAACACGCTTCCCCTGCGCCATCTGAATCGCCAGGGGGATCACCTTCGAGGAAATGCCGTCCTCCGGCGTCCCTTCAAACACGAATCTGTAAAAACACAACAACGCGTTATGTACCACCTCAACTAACATCACATCTACAAGCATACAAACAATGGAACGCATAATACTTACCTCGACAAGTACATCGTCAAAAAGGCCACCATCTCGTACCGCTAGTCCTTGTGATACGGCCCCATCACGAAATGGGCAGCATTGCCCAATTTCTGCCCCGACCTCGCCTACGGCATGCCATAGAACAATCGAAGCCACCTGTTATATGTCGCCTTCCGGTGCTGCCTCGTCTCCACCAAAATATCAAGTAGCTGCGTCTGCAACAACCGCTCCTCACCACTAAGCCGCGTCACACGCGCATCCAACTCTCCATGCATCGGTAGCCCCGTCAACATCATCACATCCAACAGCGTCGGCCCAATCTCTCCAAACTCAGTCACAAAGGTATGTGTCTGAGTACTCCACCTTGACAACAGCAGGGCCATCCCAGGCGTATCTCTATACAACTCCATCCCCTTCACCGTAATGTCAATCGTCGGCACCAACCCCAACGTCTGCAAAAACGCCGACCACCTCGGCACCTCCATCATATGATCACACCAGAAGTCCCACCCAATTGGCATCGCACCATGGCCCTTGAACACCACAGGTGCCCAGGGTATATCCTCTCGCTCCACCAACAACCCCACAACATACCTCGGTGACGGCACGGGTGCATCCTTCCAGCTCAGAGCCCGCACATACGGTGACGGCACTCGTGGCTCCTCCCCCATCGATGCACCACTCCAAGGCACTGTGAACGCACCATCAGCTACCCGGATGGCCAGCTCCCTCCATAACTCCTGGTCAGGCACGGCCGGTACTACCCCTTTTACTCTCAACTGCGTGTCCGTCTTATCCGGGTCCGGATCATACGTCCTCACCAACGAATCATCAAATATAAGTGGCACTCTCGTCTCACCACCTCCCACAACTTCGGCTTCATCTATCGGTGGGGGCGGCACCGATTCCGTCGTCACATTTCACGGTGGCCGCGCTGCGCTCATCGCCCCACCTCGTGGTTTCACCCACATCTGCTGCTTTAACTTTTTCAGAACGGGCACCGGCTCGGCGGGCATGGCCTTGGCCTCGGCCTTTGGCCCGCCGACCCTCCTCCAGCTCCCGACCCCCTACCCCCGCCGACCTCCCCCCAGCTCCCGACCCCCCTGCCCCCGCTGACCCACCTCCAGCTCCCGACCCCTTCGGCCCCGCCGACCCCTTTCTTCTCTCCTCCCTTCTTCTTTTCCTATTCCCCCCGAGGCAGCAGCTCCTGCCGACCCTCCTCTTCCAGCCGACCCCCCTCGCGTGGCCGACCCCCCCTCTTCCCCTTTTCTTCCCTCCCTTCTCTCCTCCTCTCCCCCGTGTTGGCCGACCCCCCTGGGCCGACCCTCCTCTTCCGGCCGACCCCCCTGCCCCCGCCTACCCCCCTCGTGTGGCCGACCCCCTTCCCCTTTCCCCTCTTTCTTCCCTCATTCCCACTTCCCCTCTTCTTTCCTTCTCTCCACCCCCGCCGACCCCTTGGCCGCGCCGACCCCCATCTGCGGCCGACCCCTCGGCCACTTGCTTTCCCTCTCTCACAATTTCTTCTATTTTTCTCTCCTCTCACTTTCTCAAAATGTGCAATTGCTTTTTTTTGGCAAAAACCCTCCATCCATTCACTATTTATAGGAGTGGGCCATCCAATCTCAACCACCCATTTTCAAATATCAATAAATTTTTTTCTTTTCCACCGCTCTCTTTTTCCCGCTACTTACGCATATTCACAACGTTCATGTTTCGCTCCCCGAGCGCATTCAACATCGTTTATGCATGCGATGCCTGCTCAGGTTGCCCCTCCGTGCACCCTTCACGCAGGGGGCTTATGTTCACAACCTATCCGGACCGCACCCCAGGGCCCGCTAAAGGACTCCAAGTGGCACGACACGTCACCCGCTCGGCAGTCAAACTTGCTCAACATCATTCCTCGGTCAAAGCGCTCTGATGTTCAACATCATTGCTCGGTCAAAGCGCTCCGCGTCTTAAAACATTAAGACGGCGATCGAAAGTACATTTCCCCCCCCCACCCCGAAGGGTCGGCCACCCCACTAAGAAGGAGGTCGGCCACCCACTTTGTAAGGGGGTCGGCCACGCCCCTGAGAAGGGGGTCGGCCACCCCACTAAGAAGGGAGTCGGCCAACCACCTTGTAAGGGGGTCGGCCAACCACCTTTTAAGGGGGTCGGCCACTCCCCTGAGAAGGGGGTCGGCCACCCACTTTGTAAGAGGGTCGGCCACCCCCTTGTTGAGGGGGTCGGCCTCCCTTGTCCTTGGGGGGGGGGGACTTGCTTACCGCTGCTATCACCTCACTCAACACATTCAGCAATGCTCACTCACCACTAATGGTCATGTGACGCCCATTGTCGCCCGCACAATCAGCCGGGGGCTCCAACCCTCGCCCGCATAATCAACCGGGGGCTGCGGCCCTTGCGCGCATAATTAACCAGGGGCTGCGGCCCTCGCTCGCACAATCAACCGGGGGCTCCGGCCCTCGCCCGCACAATCGACCGATGGGTTTCGACCCTCGCAGCGGGATGGGCTCACGACCCTAAAGCCCTCGCCGGTACAATCAAGCAGGGGCTCCGGCCCTCGCGCGCACAATCAATCGGGGGCTCCGGCCCTCGCACGCACAATCAACCGGGGGCTGCGACCCTCGTCCGCACAATCAACCGGGGGCTCCGGCCCTCGCCTGCACAATCAACCGGGGGCTCCGGCCCTCGCCTGCACAATCGACCGACGGGTTCAGGCCCTCGCGGCGGGACGGGCTCACGATTCTAAAGCCCTCGCCGGTACAATCAACCGGGGGGTTCCGGCCCTCGTCCGCACAATCAATCGGGGGCTCCGACCCTCGCCAGCACAATCAACCGATGGGCTCCGGCCCTCGCGGGCACAATCAACCGAAGGCTCTGGCCTTCGCAACGGGAATGCGCTCACAACCCTAAGGCCATCGCCGGCACAATCACGCGACAGACTCATGGGGGGCTCCGTTAGTAGTGCCCCAGCATGAGGACCCATCGCCACAGACTCTGGATATCAAGCTACGAGCATGTGCGCTCATGTTACCATTGATCATCGACACCGCCAGGGCAATGACCCCCTGGTCACTTCGGGACGGGAGCAGGTCCTCGGAAGGCATCGTGCCTAGTCCTCCTGGCAGTTGGCTACATGGGCAACCCTCGTCGCTGTCAGGATCTCCGCGCGTCTCTCGACGCATCTCGTGGGATTCAGTAAGGGCTTGGACTAGAGGCTGGGGCAACGGGCTACTCTGACCATGCTACCGCGGTGTGGTCAGTCTCCTCAGACAGGCAGAGGGACGCTGCAAAGGCAGAACGGTATGAACTTGGGGACCGGCAATTCGACAGACAATCAATACTGTGGAACCCCTCTCCGACGATGTGTCACTCCCGGAGGACTACACGTGTCGGCTGTTGACACGCGCATATTTGTGCCTATATATAGTGGATTCTGGAGCTTATTCAAGGACTTCTACTTCATTTGACATTTTCACTTTCTCTCTCTAAAACTCATTCTCTCTGGATTTCTAGTGAGATAAAGACATTTGAATCCACGACAACGGACTCTTGACGCTACACCTTTGATTCGGATTATCGACCGCCGTCCCTGTTCATCGTCGTCCTGCTTGCGCGGCGCTGCCAGCCCTTGCGACCTGCCTGAGGAGCCTTGCTCTCAGCCCTTACTCCATCCTTGCTGTCTCCCACCTCATTTACTTGGAAGCCAACTCAGACTGCATCATTTGTGGCACCTCAACGTGGCAACGTACCCTCTTTTCGCACCAACAGATTTTTTGTAAAACATATCATTAATAAATTAAAGTATGCTCATTCTCATTCACAACTTAATGCTTTTTAAAAATTAGGACATGCACATGTCATGACATAAGTAGAGCAATTGTGTTTGACCACAAAGATTTTTCTCATCGTGTACGTTTACCATTTTTGTTATGCTGTTCAAAAATCTTACCCAAACAGTACGAAAATGTGAAAACATCTGCCTTTTTCAACTGCCTCTCGCCCATTGTCAGAGAAAACTAGCTAAAAGAATTTGTCAAAATCACATAAGTACACAACCATATTTCCTAACTGGATTCGAAAATGATGAAAATGTAACATAAAAATACAATTGCAAACGAACATGAATTAATATTTTCCTTCAACTTTTTTATATTTGGCTCTAAGACCTAGAGTTGTCAATGGGCCGGGCTTGGGCCGGCCAGGCCCAGGCCCAGCGGGCCTCCAATGAAATCGGGCCGGGGCCGGGCCTCACAAATAAAAAACGGGCCGGGCCTAAAACCTGGGATATATGGGCCCAGTCCAAGCCCAGGCCCTAGGCCCAATATTTAGGGCCGGGCTTGGGCCGGGCCCGGGCACAATCCAAATTTTTTTTTTCCCTTTCTTCCCAACTTTTTATTATAAAGACTTCTTCTTCAACAAAGGGCAAAGTTTTTGTAAACGGACCATTGAGTATACAATCACTTTTTCACGAATTAACCCCCTTTCGAAAAGGCAAATTGATGTTGATTGACCATTAACCACGGATTAAGTACAAAAACTAGTTGTTCTAACCCACACATACTGATTTTAAGTGCAAAATTCAATCTCTTTCGTAATATGGTGTAAAACCTGTAAATGTCAAAGAAAAATAGAGTAGATCAAACAAAAACAATAACGAGATCGATGAAGATAAAATAACATCTTTTCTTGTTACATTCAAATTCTTTGGTCATTTAAAGAAACATGAGATTATTCTTCAAGGCTCTTTAACACGTCACCCACTTCATGAAATTAAATTTAGAATTCAATTCACCTCTTTTGGTTTGAAACAAAAAGAATACATAATTTTTATTTATGTTTAGAATACATGATAATTGTTTTTATAATCATTCCATTAGCTTGTGATGTAGAACACAAAGCAAATTCTATAAAATACATTAAATGAAAGCCCACTCAGAAATCATCAAAAACACGTCACAGTCACCACACACATATATTTCTCTGCGTATGTTAAAGAAAATACTGATCATATGAGTGCAATCACACCTCAAACACTATTAATTTAACTAAAAAGATCCAAAATATCAAAAAATAATATTGTAATAAAATAGACTTAAAAAAAATAGAAAAGAAAAAAAATTTAGGGGGGGGCTAACAGGGCCGGGCTGGGCCAAACCCGGGCCATTTTAGGGCCGGGCCAAAAAAGGGCTGGTCTAGGGCCGAGCCGGGCCCGGGCCCATTTCTCAAAGAATTCGGCCTGGCCCAAGCCCTAAGGGTTAGGGCCAGTCCGGGCCCAAAAACGGGCCGGGCCGGGCCAGCCCGCGGGCCACCCGGCCCATTTGACATCTCTACTAAGACCTGATATTATATTTACGTATATTTATATATACGTGTGTCTATTAATTGTATGACTTAGGTCTGGCCATGCAAATGTTAATAATTCTCTAAGCAAACTTTAAAATATTGAGCAACTTACTTGGAACAAAATACCCTTCTTATATTTAAACATTACTACCTCGCCACACAATTAAGATACCCACAATCTAGATTATTTTAACAAATCCATTTGTTCAACCACTCATAAATGCTATAATTAGTACACGAATATCTCTTTCATTTTTCATAAAACTTATCATTAATAAAATGAAGTATGTTCATTCTCATTCACAACTTAATGCTTTTTAAAGATTAGGACATGCCCATTTCATGACATAAGTAGAGCGATTAACTTTGACCACAAAGATTTTTTTCATCATGTATGTTTACCATTTTTGTTATGTGGTTAAAAAATCTTACCCAAACAGTACGAAAATGTGAAAACACCTACCTTTTTCAGCTGCCTCTCACCCATTGTCAGAGGAAACTAGCTAAAAAAATTTGTCAAAATCACATAAGAACACAACCATATTTTCTAATTGGAATCGAAAATGATGAAAATGAACACATAAAGCAAAAATTGCAAATGAACATGAATTAATATTTTCCTTCAGCTTTTTTATATTTGGCTCTAAGATCTGATATTATATTTGCGTAGATATATGTGTGTGTCTGTTAATTGTATGACTTGGGTCTCTCCATGCAAATGTTAGTAATTCTCTAAGCAAACTTTAAAATATTGAGCAACTTATTTGGACCATAATACCTTTCTTTTATCTAAACATTACTACTTCGCCACACAATTAAGATACCCATAATCTAAATTCTTTTGACAAATCCATTTGTTCAACTACTCAAAAATGCTACAATTAGTACATGAATATCTCTTTCATTTTTTATAAAGCTTATCTTTAATAAAATGAAGTACGTTCATTCTCGTTCACAACTTAATGCTTTATAAAGATTAGAACACACACATGTCATAACATTAGTAGAGCAATTAACTTTGACCACAAATATATTTTTTCATCGTGTATGTTTAGCATTTTTTGTTATGTTGTTAAAAAAATCTTACCTAAACACAACGACAATGTAAAAACACCAACCTTTTTCGGTTGCCTCTCACCCATTGTCAAAGAAAACTAGCTAATAAAATTTGTCAAAATCACTTAAGTACACAACCATATTTCCTAACTGGATTCGAAAATGAACACATAAAACAAAATTTGCAATAGAACCGGAATTAATATTTTCCTTCAGCTTTTTTTATATTTGGCTCTAAGACCTGATATTATATTTGCGTAGATATATGTGTGTGTCTGTTAATTGTATGCCTTAGGTCTGGCCCTAAAAATGTTAGTAATTCTCTAAGCAAACTTCAAAATATTGAGCAACTTATTTGGACCAGAATACCCTTCTTATATCTAAACATTACTACCTCGCCACACAATTAAGATACTGATAATCTAGATTCTTTTAACAAATCTATTTGTTCAACTACTCATAAATGCTACAATTAGTACATGAATATCTCTTTTATTTTTTATAAAATGTATTATTAATAAAATGAAGTATGTTCATTCTCATTCACAACTTAATGCTTTATAAAGATTAGGACATGCACATCTCATGACATAAGTAGAGCAATTAACTCTGACCACAAAGATTTTTTTCATCGTATACGTTTAGCATATTTTGTTATGTTGTTATAAAATCTTACCCAAACAGTACGAAAATGTGAAAACACCTATATTTTTTGGCTACCTGTCACCCATTGTCAGAGAAAACTAGCTAAAAGAATTTGTCAAAATCACATAAGTACACAACCATATTTCCTAACTGGATTTGAAAATGATGAAAATGAACACATAAAACAAAATTTGCAAACGAACATGAATTAATATTTTCCTTCAGTTTTTTTATATTTGGCTCGAAGACCTGATATTATTTTTGTGTAGATATATGTGTGTTTGTTAATTGTATGACTTAGGTCTGGCTATGCAAATGTTAGTAATTCTCTAAGCAAACTTTAAAATATTGAGCAACTTAACTTCCTTTCTCTTCATTTGATTGTTGGATACTCTCGCTGTCTTCCTTATTTATTTTTTGCTGTGACTAATAAAATCTTGAAATTACTCTTTTCACATCAATTTTTGATAAAGTTTCGGCACAACCTTCTAGCTAATGGTGACTCCACCTCTCCTGCTTCTCTAAAATCTGAATCTTAAAAATAAAGATTAATAGAGATGACTATCATTGCCTTTAGTAAGGTATCCCGCAATAGGTAGATGAACACTTGCCAAGCTTATTCAGTCTTTGTTACGAGAAAATAACACTTTCTGCTTATGACTGTGTAAGTTATTATGACTTCACTTCTTATTTATATTTATTTTTACTATCATGACTTGTCTAGACAATGTCTAATTGGATACTAGATGAATGGACGGCTCTACGTATTTGCAATCAGAAATTAACTTAAAATAATAAAAAAATTTCTCTATACCACTTTTAATATTACCCGAAAGAGAATAGAAATAATTAAATTAATTTCAAGTGACAAAAGATTACAGTAATGAGATTGGAAGCAATTGATAGCATAGTTGTTGTTTCGTCTTCATCGCATAATTCTTTTTTGTTCAATAAGGAAAATCCTAATAACAATATTAATTCAAAAAGGTATTCGTGTATTTGCAAATAGATAGGCATTTTTATGTTTTATGGGTTCGAAATTACTAACATTTCACTGCATCTAGTGAGTAAATGCGTTAGATACTAAACTTATAGGAATATCTTTCTCAAATTAAATACGAAAACTATTTTATAAAGTAAGATGACTAAGGACGACTGTGATACATTCATGATAACTATTGTGTTCATCAAGTTGGACTATAGAATTATATAAATGTAAAAAACAAATAAAAAATGATTGAAAGCTAAAGTCGAAAAATTATGACTACATAGATGTTGGTATAAAGATAAAATTTATTTTATTAATTGTTAAATATCTTTTAGTTTAGACTGCGCAACAGTATAAAATTATAATTGTTTGTACTTCAAAAGAGTGGTGGGTAAGACCAGCATAAGGAGATGGGCCACCATTGACATAAAATCGAGGTACACCTACGTTCTATAAAAGTTGTGCTTGAAATTGGCAGTGATATGCATATATTTCAAATCTGAAAGTGATGATCATGTTATGTGGATTATCTTTTTATTGTTGGCATTTACATGAAAGTAATTTTTTTAGAAGAACGAGCGATATTATTATTCATTATCGGTTACATCACTGAGGATAGCCGGCATTAAAAACCAGGCGCTTCCTCTAACCAAATTCTAGAATCCAAGTGTACCCTTGCATATTTTGCTAATTTATGGGCCACCGTATTTCCTGTTCTTTTAGTCCAGTGTAATTCATATCTCTGAAACCTCAAAAGCATTTTCTTGGCATCATCCATGAGAACACTTATTGTCGATAAATCGTCCTTCGCACTTTTAAGTGTCGTAATCGCGTTCTTCGAATCCCCTTCAATTGACACATCCGTAAAACCACAATCAATACCAAATTTCACTGCCAATAGTACCGCTTTTGCTTGCCAATAGTACCACTTTTGCTTTCGCTATCTCTGGATCCTCACAATCACTGATATACTGTGACAGCACTGCATAGAATATGCCGTCAGAGTTCCGGATCACCACCCCAGCTCCCATTGCCTTATTCTCCCGAAATAAGGCGCCATCAAAGTTTATTTTGTACATACCTGTAACTGGTGGCTTCTATTTCGGCACGAAGATAGGATTTACACAGTGAGCCTTGACCATGGCTCTATGAAAGTTGTCTAGGAATAGTTGTGCCTTTGAAAACAACTCTAATGCATCCATTTGAGCCCCCCTATACATGGTCACATTTCAGTTTTTCCATAGCCACAAGCTGACAACAAGCAACAAACCAAATTCATCCTCCTTTGTTCTTTTGTACACATCCGTCCACCACCAGAAGATTGAAGTAGTGCTAGCTATCTCTTTATATAGATTATGTGGGCATAGTGCCCAAACTTGTCGAGCAAAGAAACAGGTTCGCAAAGCATGATACATGTTCTCTTGTTCCTGCCCACAAGTCGGGCATAAATCATCACATTGAATACCTCTTCGCCTTAAATTGGTGGAAGTAGGTAGGATATTGTTGCAAGCCCTCCATGCGAATATTTTCACTTTGTTTGGCACCTTTGAACTCCAGATAAAACTCTATTTCAGTCCACCATTTGAGCTTGACGCTTGTTCATACTCCTTGGACCTGTTTAATAGATTTAAATCCATAATTAGCCTATAAGCACTCATCACTGAGAACCTTCCTTGTTTGTCATAGTGCCAAATCAATCTGTCTCGATTGGATAAGCCTCCAAGCGGAATACGGCAAATCAACTCAGCTTCTTGCCTCCAAAAAATACTGTTAACTAGGCTACGGTTCCAAATTTTGTCATTGGGATCAATCAGTTCCTTCACATATGAATCAGGCCATAGATTGGTTGGCGGTGATTGTACTTTAAATGTAATTGGCTGTGGCAGCCATCTAACACCCCATATTTTAGTATTCTCACCATTGCCGATTCGCCAACGTGACCCAGCTTCAATCACTTTTCTCACTCCAAGAATGCCTCTCCATGTCTGGGAAGGTTTATGACCCAGCTTAGCACTAAAAAAGTCTGTATACGGGGCCTTAAGAATTTTGGACAGCAATGAGGTGGGAGATATAATTAACTTCCATGCCTGTTTAGATAACAAAGCCATATTAAATGCCTTCATTTTCCTAAAACCCATCCCCCCATTATCTTTCCTTTGACATGAGCGATCCCAGCTCATCCAGTGAAGCTTCTGCTTTCCAGCTCCACCACCTCCCCACCAATAGGCATTCATTAGTGATTCAAGATCCTCACATATGTAGTCAGGTAATAAGAAACATGAGTTGTTGATGTTCTTCTTGGCATGAAATTTACTAGTATTCATGATGTCATATTTCTTGATAAATCTTGTTAGAGGGATTTTTGTGTGTGTGTGGATATAATACAAATATTTTGATTGCAAAACTGCATGCACTTTTTTTGATACTCAAATTCCCTTATAACTAACTGAGCATGATCTCGATGCTATGAACTAAAAAGAATATATTGAACAATTACTAGTCTTAAATATGCCATTGATTCTGCTGAGGATTGAAATTGCATAAGTTATTGATGTTTATAGTAGTCTTACAGGCAAACATAATCTTGAATATTGAAATGCTATGGCTTATATTATGACTATTAAATATGATTTGACACACAAAAGACAATTTTGTTCATATGAAGGTTTTAGTGATGCAAATTGGAAGTCTCAATTAGGAGATTCGATACCCACAACAAGCTATGTGTTCACTTTAGGTGGTGGAGCTACATACTAGAGATATAAAAGGCCGCAAACTATTGCCAAATCCACCATACAAGCATAACTTAGAGTTTTGGCTTTGGCAAGTGATGACAGCTGCTACGTGATTTATTGTTCGAGATGCCTACGTGAAAAAACCAGTACCACTTGTCTTCATCCACTATGACGTAGTCTTATTAATTGGTAGAGTGCAAAGCACATATTACAATGGCAAATCTAGATCCGTGAGAAGAAACACAGTATTATGAGATCTTACCTTAGCGAAGGTGCAATCGGTATTGAATATTTTAGATCAGGTGATAATCTTGTTGATTAATTAACAAAAACTCTAACTGGAGAAAAAAAATCTAGAACACATCGAGGAGTATGGCAAGTTCGAAATTCTATAAGTTGCCAATGAGGATACAAACCTTCTAATAATGGAGATCCTAAACTAGGTAAGGGGACCAACTGATTTCAGAGCGACTTGTTTTTGTACATGCAGTATTCATGTCTTATGACATGATGTCTGTCTCTATGGTGTAATTAAAATTTTCTCATAACCCATTGAAGGTTAAGATTTTCCCTCTTGATGACTTCTACAAGTATTATGATGGAATGTCTTAGTTACAAGGGCATCCTTGATTAACTAACATATATGAGAGTGGAAGTGGGGTGGCTTCCTATGAGAATTGGGCTAATTTCCCTGGAGCACTCGTGAAAACTAAAGAGAAGCATATAGTCATAATGTGCTGCCTTATGAAGCTTGTCATAGTATACCATGAGTCTCGCGTGTGTTTTATGATGTGCTTTTATGCATCCTCTTGCACCTGTCGAAGGCTAAGTCCAATTTAGCTCTAATATGGAAAAACTAAAGCACTAAAAATTGTATAAAAATAGAGCCATTAAATATGAAAGGAGAATTGCTGAAGTATGTTAGCAGAAAAATAGTAGCAAGAATGATTTTGAAAAACATTAGAATTTTGGTGAAAACACAGTTGATGCTTTAGTCCCATATTACTTGCGAGTGAAAACTCAATAAATGTACATACTAATACATGTATAAGCACTTGTTCCACATTGGATTTTTAAAGGAACTTTGAGGATTGTACATTAGAGAACAATAATTGGCAGCTTAATAATTTGTGCCGGAGTCTTAAACTTACACGCGCAAGACAATAATGAGAGTGTTGCACCATACCTCTAATAGAAAAATATAGCCATTACGCTACCTAGCTTAATGATAAGTTTTGATGGTAATTACCATTTGTTAGCCCTATGGTTGGATAACCTAGGTTTACATCTTGTTTTGATGATAACTACACATTGATTATGTTCTAATGTGTGCTTTGAGTGTATTCTTAGTAGGTATATACATGCACACTCATGAAGACACATTTGATAAGCTGGATAGATGGATTAAATCCAAAGAAGCTTAAAGTTATAGTGGACATGCTATAGAAGCTTCATTAAGTCCCATGTCGAAGAGCAACAAAGAATGCATTGGCTAAGTTACTATCAATGTAATTGATCTTTACTATTGTGTAATAGTCTTGGTTTGATGCTTGTATTGATGACTATGACCTAAAAAGACCTTAGGACACCTTGTGCATTGCATGTGAGTTCATAACCATTCACACAAGTGTGGTTCTTGAAAATGAGTGAACTTTGGAGCTCACTCATATTTTCTCAAAAACTATTTTGGTGCTAATCTTTCAATATCATGATAAACGTTTTCATTAGGTTTCCAACGCAAAAAACGACATCTCAATCCAATTTTTCTAGAAAACGTTATGCCCAAAATAAAAAAGGGGGTTCCGTGAGGCAGCTGATAGGCAGTAGGGTAATACAGTCGACTGTATTTGAATCCAGTCGACTTCATTGGAATGCAGTCGACTGCATTGGTCAAAATTCAGCTCCAACGGCTATTTTTGAGGACAAGACTCCAACGGCTATTTTCGAGGGAATCCAGTCGACTGCATTGGGAATACAGTCGACTGCAATGACAGTTTTGGCCATATTATGCCTATAATGGCTATATTTCATTTGCTCCGTATATAAATGATTTGGGGCTTCATCATACACAATGAAAACCACATTCTAAGCCTTCATTCATTAAAGAAACATCAAGGCTCATAGATTAAACTTTTCTCTCTTCATCTTCATGATTTTACATCATTAAAGAGAGCATCTTTGTGAGCAATTCTTTGATTGAGAGTGAGCATCCTTCAAGTCATCAATTCTCTCATCTCTCTATTGCACTAGAGCTTCATTTGTACTCATTTCCTTTCAAGAGGATTTTTTTGTACACATTTGATCTTTGTAAAAGGATTGTGATCAAGGCTTGGGTTTGTCAAGTCTTGGGTGAGCTTTGTGGATCAAGGCTTGTGCTTGGTGTGGGGATATCACCAAGTGTTGTAAGGGTTTTTATCTTGACCCGGAAGAAGATTGTTGCTAGTGGATTCTAGTGCTCTTGCAAGGAACTTCCTTGAAGAGGTGGATGTAGGCTTGAGGGTAGTTCAAGCCGAACCATTTAAATCTCCTTGTCAAGTATCTCTAACTCAATCTCTTTACTTATTGCTCTTTAATTGTTTGAGATTGTTTGGTTAGCATTTCATTGAAGTATTACTTGGTATAATTGAGATTTATGATTGTGTTTAGTTTAAATTCCCCATTAATTTTCAAAAACCCTATTCACCCCCCTCTAGGGTTGTTTTATTGGTTTTAAGTGGTATCAGAGCCTCGGCTTTTGTTATATTGGGTAACGCCAAGAGAGTTAATCGATCATGGCTTACATTGGGGAAATGGAGGGTAGTTCTACCACTAGGCCTCCATTGTTTAATGGGACCAATTATAGTGTGTGAAAAGTTAGGATGAAAATCTACTTAGAGTCTCAAGAGTATGAGATGTGGGATATTGTTGAGAATGGCCCATTCGTTCCGATAAAGGTGGTTGACAAGGTTGAAGAGCCTAAGTCCAAATCGGAGTATAGTGATCATGATAAGAAGATGATTTGTATGAATGTTAGAGCGAAAAATTGTCTTGTTTGTGCTTTAGACACTAATGAACTCAATAGAGTCATTATGTGTAATTCCGCTAAGAGTATTTTGGGATGCTCTACAAGTTACGCATGAAGGAACTTCACTTCTTAGAGATTCCAAGATGAACTTATTGTTTAGAGATTATGAGTTATTCCATATGCTTCCAAATGAATCCGTTACGGATATGAATACTCGTTTCACTAACATTGTAAACCCTTTGAAGCAATTGGGCAATGAATACACTAATTATGATCTTGTAAGAAAGGTGATTAGGTCCTTACCAAAATCTTGGGATGCAAAGATCACCGCCATCCAAGAATCGAAGAATCTCAATATCTTTCCTCTTGATGAATTGATGTGCTCACGTCCAAAATACAACTCAAGACCTTTGATCAAGAAGACGTCAAGAAGATGCCTACATCAATTTGTCTTAAAGCTTCATCTTCAAACCTTGAGTCAAGTGATGATGAAGAAGAATTTGATGAAGAAGATGTTGCAATGGTTGCAAAGAACTTCAAAAAATTCTTGAGGTTTAGAAGAAATGGTGGGAGAAGACAACAAAATGCTAGCAATGAAGAGAAGCTTTGCTGCAAATGCCACATGCTGGGACACATGAAGATGGACTGTCCCATATACAAAAAGGAAAAGAAGGAAATAAGAGATGTACGGGAAAGAGTTAAAAGGAGACAACACTCCAAGAAAGAGAACAAAGAGAAAGAAAAAGCAACGAATGCCGAACATACTCCAACATGGAGTGACTTCGATTCAAGTGATGAAGACAATGAGAAGAATGATCAAGCAAATGTGTGCTTCATGGAAAATGATGAGGTAAGTTCTTCTTCCGATAGTGATAGTGATGGTGAAAACTTTGAAGATGCTTATGATAGCTTATATAAGGAATCCAAGAAAATTTTCAAGAAAAATATTATTTTGTCTAAGAAATTCCTTGAAGCTGATAAGCAAATAGAGAAATTGAGAATGCAAAATAATGAGTTGCATGCCAAGAATGAATGCATTTCCAACCATTTATATGTGAAACATGTGAATAATGACTTGGTTAAATTAATTGTTAACACTCCTAGCTCATAATAAATCTCTTGCAAAACTTTTGCTCTAGAAAAACAAAATGAAGTTTTAAAACTTGAGATTTGTGATTTGAAAAAATGTCTTGAAAAATTTGTTGATGGTCAAAACAATTTGGATGTCATGCTTGGACGCCAAATAATTGGCCTAAACAAATGTGGTCTTGGATTAGATCCCATGGCCATGCCTCCTAAAATTTTACAACAACAAGCTAGGTTGAATATTTATACAAAACAACCAAAGAACTATTGCACACCATTTACACATTGTGGTTGGTGTAACAAGAAAGGGCATACAACTAATTATTGTCCTTATAGAATTGTCTATGTTAGAGGTAGAAAGAAAATGTGGGTTGTTAAAGAGTTTCTTAATGTTGCTAAGACTAACACTTATGGACTCAAGACAATGTGGGTACCAAAAGTTAGACCTAAATTGTGATTGTAGGTTGTTCAGAGCAAAGGCAAATAGCAACAAGGAGAAGGCTCCAAGAAAATTTTGAGAAGGAGGAGCAACAAGCTAAATCTTAAGGGGGAGTAAGTATTCCGAGATTGGACATGCTACTTTAAATGAGGAAAGCCTCAAAGCTTGTCAAGAAAATGGACTTCAAGAATGATCACTCATGAGCTCAATTCCTTGGTAATTCATCAAGAGGGTAAAACTTGGCTCTATTCAACATTGTGCTATACACTAAACTTATATGTCATGAAGCATGCATAAATAGTCATACTTATTTCTCATGATATAAATAGCCTGCTTGTTGAGAATTAATGTGAACCTTGCCAATGAATGGTCCTCTTGCACTTATATTGAAAATATTGATTGTTGATGACCATTATTCGCTTTATGAAAATTTCATGTTAAAATTATGTCATCTTAATGCTTCACAATGCCATTCATACACACACCCCTTTTGGTAATGCCAAAAAAAGAATATGACTCGGTTAGACAGTCAGTTGTGTTTGTTGGATATTATTGGCGTGCATTGATTGAGGGGGGAGCATACATTAGGATGGAGTATGCAAACTTGATAGATGGAGCTTACATGCTTGAATCACATTCTATCTTGTTACTCTTGAAATATGCATAGAGTAGAAGAGATTATTAAGCTCCATTATATATCTTTCTTTGGATCATGAAGGAACTCTTGATGTCATATGTATGAGTTCATGAGTTATATGCACTTCACGCCATTATCTTTCTTATAAATATCTCTTCACACATGCATACCCTTGTCTTTTTGTTGATGACAAAGGGGGAGAAATAATCTTGATTCTATATGCTATGTGATTGTGTGAGAACATTAAAAGAAGAGCATATCTTGTTTTAGCTAGGGGAAGCTAGCTATGAGCTTAATTGCTATACGAGATAAATGGACATGTATAGAGTATACAAGAAATGATTGAATGTTCAATGTGAGATTGTTGTGCTTAATTGACTACCATATGATACATCTTACCTTATATAGAATCAATGTTTGTCATCATAAAAAATGGGGAGATTGTTAGCCCTATGGTTGGATAACCTAGGTTTACATCTTGTTTTGATGATAACTACACATTGATTATGTTCTAATGTGTACTTTGAGTGTATTCTTAGTAGGTGTATACATGCACACTCATGAAGACACATTTGATAAGCTGGATAGATGAATTAAATCCAAAGAAGCTTAAAGTTATAGTGGACATGCTATAGAAGCTTCATCAAGTCCAATGTCGAAGAGCAACAAAAATGCATCGGCTAAGTTACTATCGATTATAATTGATCTTTACTATTGTGTAATAGTCTTGGTTTGATGCTTGTATTGATGACTATGACCTAAAAAGACCTTACGACAGCTTGTGCATTGCATGTGAGTTCATAACCATTCACACAAGTGTGGTTCTTGAAAATGAGTGAACTTTGGAGCTCACTCAGATTTTCTCAAAAAATATTTTTGTGCTAATCTTTCAATATCTTGATAAAACTTTTCATTAGGTTTTCAAGGCAAAAAACGGCATCTCAATCCAATTTTTCTAGAAAAAGTTATGCCTAAAATAGGAAAGGGGGTTCCGTGAGGCAGCTGATAGGCAGTATGGTAATACAGTCGACTGTATTTGAATCCAGTCGACTTCATTGGAATGCAGTCGACTGCATTGGTCAAAATTCAGCTCCAACGGCTATTTTCGAGGACAAGACTCCAGTCGACTGCATTGGGAATACAGTCGACTGCAATGACAGTTTTGGCCATATTATGCCTATAATGGCTATATTTCATTTGCTTCCTATATAAATGATTTGGGGCTTCATCATACACCATGGAAACCACATTCTAAGCGTCCATTCATTAGAGAAACATCAAGGCTCATAGATTAAACTTATCTTTCTTCATCTTCATGATTTTACATCATTAAAGAGAGCATCTTTGTGAGCAATTCTTTGATTGAGAGTGAGAATCTTTCAAGTCATCAATTCTCTCATCTCTCTATTGCACTAGAGCTTCATTTGTACTCATTTCCTTTCAAGAGGGTTTCTTTGTACACATTTGATCTTTGTAAAAGGATTGTGATCAAGGCTTGGGTTTGTCAAGTCTTGGGTGAGCTTTGGGGATTCAAGGCTTGTGCTTGGTGTGGGGATATCACATAGTGTTGTAAGGGTTTTTATCTTGACCCGGAAGAAGATTGTTGCTAGTGGATTCTAGTGCTCTTGTAAGGAACTTCCTTGAAGAGGTGGATGTAGGCTTGAAGGTAGTTCAAGCCGAACCATTTAAATCTCCTTGTCAAGTATCTCTAACTCAATCCCTTTACTTATTGCTCTTTAATTGTTTGAGATTGTTTGGTTAGCATCTTCATTGAAGTATTACTTGGTATAATTGAGATTTATGATTGTGCTTAGTTTAAATTCCCCATTAATTTTCAAAACCCTATTCACCCTCCTCTAGGGTTGTTTTATTGGTTTCACCATTGTTTTTCACTAGTTGATGTATTCACTTCTAGCAGCCATATATATATATATATATATATATATATATATATATATATATATATATATATATATATAGTTTATTTACTAAAATTGTACTTTAGATCTAGCTAGTATTTTGTAACCTTAGACACTTAACTCGCCAATTGAAAGAAACCTTTTCTATTATTTTCAGGATCTCATGTTACCCATTATATTTTGCACTTTTTGATGACATTCTAAACTTTAGAATATTGGGTGTATCAGATGGATATCCAGTCAAGCTTTTGTTTCATTTGTTTGTGCAGAAATATGATTGATTTAACGCTTGAGCTACAATGTGCTATCATGAAAGGGACGCGTCAAAACCTTATTACACCTATGATTATCAGAAAGGCCGCAAACTATTTGAAGAGAGCAAGTTACTCCCGCCTCTTGCTCATGTTAATCCCTAAATGTAGCGACACTTGCAAACTATTTGAAGACACGCATAACAGTTATCTTGCAAGGTAACAAGATTGGCAGCTCGCAAAATGGATGGGGAACTTTAGAGATTATGTAGCGGCTCATGATTGCAGTTATCTTGCAAGCCCTTTGTTTTGGCCGAAAGGTTAAAGAGGGAAGCTGAGTGAAGTCGATCAAGCCGAGGGGAGAAGAGGAAACGTGCACAGTGGAATGGACAGAAGTGGTGCTTGAGAAGCGGCGGATGGGATCACCAATGGCCAATGAGGCGAAGCATGGGGCGGGGGTTTATGCAGCTACATGCACCACATGAGGAACAGACCAGAAAGGCAGATACCAAGGTGACTCTCGGCTTCACCAAAGGGCATTGTGTTCCTTTAAGCCCCTTAAGCCATCTAGAAGCCGCTCCGACCCCCAGACCCAGAGGCCCAAACATATATGGCCACACAAAGAAGCTGTCAAACTTGAATTACGTCCATAGAATCAGGGGGCAGGCAACTTGAAAAAGGACTTCTCTTCTAACTAAACTCCCATTGATTGGAACACAGTATCACTGATAAAGGTGTCCTCCACATTTGAACTTTCGTAAGAGCTGAACCCCAACCCCCCCCCCCCCCCCCCCAAAAAAAAAAAAGAAAAGAAAAGAAAAGAAAAAGAAAACTTTGGTCAGGTGGAGTGATGCTTTTTTATCTAACCAATCTAGAAATGGCACCTCATGTTCATCTTATCCGTAATGGTAGACAATTATTGGCCCAAATGATCCACCTGCTCTCTAGCTCCCTCTTCACTTTGGTGGTTATTATTTCTCACTTCCGGCGTTTTATCATCGTTTAGGACCTTAGGTACATGTAAACATTCAAAGTTTGTAAAATGTTGGAGACACCCCATTTTTGTAACTTTATTTATTCCTTTTAGTTTTGTCATGATTTAATTCCCTTTAATGTTATTATGGGTTTATACCTAATAATATAATGAGTGTAATTTGCTTTAGTCCAATCTCATGAATTGTACCAATCTAGTCATGATTCTAGTCAAAGTCTAGCCTAGCTAGAGTCCAGTCGAGTCTAGTCCAGTTGGTTAAACCAATCCAATTAGTATGTTTAACCCCGACTAAGGGATTTAATTTTGACTTGATTTAGATGACTCCGAATTGATTTTCGATTGGTCCTTGATGTATATTAATTTATTGGGTAAATTACACTAAAACCTCCTGAGGTTTGCCATAATTACACTCCACTACCGCTATCTTTAAAAATTACACTCCGTCCCCCCGAGGTTTGTACCCGCATTACACACAACTACACTCATTTAACGGACGGCAGGCCCAACTCCGTGAAAATATTCCCTGACACACTACTTTATGCAATTTTCATACCCAAAATACCCCCCTTTGTTCTTTATACAAACCCAACCAAAGAGAGATGAAGGTGAGAAACAAGGGAAAAGTACACCCATCTCCCTCATCGTCATCGACGCCACCACCATCGCCGCCAAATGCCGAGGCTTTTTCTGTTATGAACCTTTTACCGGCGGCTATCTTGGCGCTGGTCTCAATCCTCTCCTTGCAAGACCGTGAGGTCCTGGCATACATGATTACCAGGTCAATGAAATCCACCAATCCAGCCACTGTTTCTGACGAAAAGAAGAAGACCCAGAAGAAATCCGGCATGCCCCACAAGCCCTCTGTGTTTGATTGCGAGTGTTTCGGCAATTACACGAGCTATTGGTTCCGGTGGGACTCTTCGCCCAACCACAAACTCATTCACCAAGCCATTGAAGCCTTTGAGGACCACTTGAGCAACGGCGAGTAGCCATCGAAGAAGGTGAGGGGCAAAAAGAGGGACAAAAGTGGTCGCTTTGACTTGGGGTTAGATTTGCCGACACCACTTCGCCGGATGGAAAGCCCGGTGCGGCGGCGGTGTCGCAGCCGGAGAATAACGTCATTGAGGTGGCTCGGCGGAAGAAGATGCTCGTGAGACGTCGGAAGATGCTGCGGAGGAAGTGGCGCTGGTAAAAGAGGAGGCGGTGGTGGCGGCAAGAGGTGGTGTGGCGGTGAGTGCCCACAAGGGTTTGGCGAGAAAGGTACTGCCGGACGTGTTAGGGCTGTTCAATCCCTGTCTATGGGGGCTTTGGCTTTGGAGCTTAGAAAATAAAATTCCTCCTAATGAATTTTGTCACTGTTTTTACTCCAACATCCGATTTTTGTGGCGTTTTCCGGCGAGATATCACTTTTCGGTCGATATAATAGTCGAAATGTTTTACTTTTTAAAGAAAAAATTGGATTGGATGAATGAATTTCCTTGTTTAAAATTTCGCTTGGTTGCTAAGCATTGTGAGTTGGTGAAATGCAGGACAATGGAATAGACTCTGTGACTTTGCAACTTATCTTTTTTGACTGATGACCTCTTTGTTTGTAAAGAAGAAGATAAACAGTATAAGGGGCATTCATGTCTTTTTGTATTGCACCATTAACACCGTAAGAGAAAAAGTTACCTTTTGAGCTGAGTGTATTTTTTAAAGATAGCGGTAGTTGAGTATAATTACGTAAAACCTCAGGAGGTTTTAGTGTAATTTACCCTAATTTATTTGATATAAAGATTTGACTTTGTAATTAATTTTCAAAATCTGCTGCATCCCATTTGTCTTTTTAAAGATTTTTTCTGAATTAAAGGGCCATTAATCTCCCAAAAATTCAGGACGAAATCTTGGCTAATTAAGGGATAAACTAACCGGTTTTCGACAAATCGACTAGGAAGGCATTTTAATTAGAAAGGACTGGCCGATAAGTTGACTTTTTGGATCTTTTGATTTAATACATATATCCTCCTCTATCAAAGATCTTATACACCAAAAAGTCAACTTTACAATTTTATTATCCCCTAGACCTCTATAAATTAATCCATTGGGCTAAAGGAGAAGGGGTCTTTCTCTCTAAAAAAATTTGGACCATTCTTTCCTCTATAAATTAATCCCTTGCTCTTTTTCTAGAGAAAATTCTAAATTCCTCTTTTTTTTCGGGTTCATAATCCTTTCGTCTACTAACATTGTGGATCCATCCCGACATCGTTCCGATCCATCTAAGCAATGTTTCTTTTCATTTTTAAGGTATCAAAGTCTAAATTGTCTCCCCACCCGCAACCCTATCTCGGTCTAAAAAATATAACAAGTATCTAGAATTGAAGTCTATTCAACTAGAAAACGTTGCATTCAACATAGAGTTAAAGACCGAGATTTAAGTCGCCTCCCGTAGGCTCGGGTCATAACTACATGGTTTTGGTTCTGTTTTTTCTGACCGGATACGTAGGACACTCGAACCCTGATGTTGGGTTCAAACCAAAGCTTAGGATTAGGTTTACTGTATGCTCGTTTTAAATACATGTTATTAAGGCCAAGAATCATTAAAAACACAATAAAGACTGTTAGGGTAAAACGGGTATCTAACACCTTCCCGTTATATAACTTAGTCCCATAACCCATCATCTTTATTTCAATGATTAGATGTCTAGGTTGGCAATACAGAGTCATTTAAGGTGTTTTCTTATTTTTCCGTTGCTAATATTAATAATAAAATAAGATGGTGAATCGACATTTTTCTCGGACCTTTCCGGACCTAGGGAATTTCTTGAAGGTGGTGCGCCTCAGTGGCGACTCCACTAAAAACTAAAATTAAGAGAACTAGACTTGAACTGTTTTTTTAATTTTTTGTGTAAGATGTGTGAACGTTGCATTCAACATAGAGTTAAAGACCGAGATTTAAGTCGCCTCCCGTAGGCTCGGGTCATAACTACATGGTTTTGGTTCTGTTTTTTCCGACCGGATACGTAGGACACTCGAACCCTGATGTTGGGTTCAAACCAAAGCTTAGGATTAGGTTTACTGTATGCTCGTTTTAAATACATGTTATTAAGGCCAAGAATCATTAAAAACACAATAAAGACTGTTAGGGTAAAACGGGTATCTAACACCTTCCCGTTAGATAACTTAGTCCCATAACCCATCATCTTTATTTCAATGATTAGATGTCTAGGTTGGCAATACAGAGTCATTTAAGGTGTTTTCTTATTTTTCCGTTGCTAATATTAATAATAAAATAAGATGGTGAATCGACATTTTTCTCGGACCTTTCCGGACCTAGGGAATTTCTTGAAGGTGGTGCGCCTCAGTGGCGACTCCACTAAAAACTAAAATTAAGAGAACTAGACTTGAACTGTTTTTTTAATTTTTTGTGTAAGATGTGTGATGTGCTTTATTTTTGTGATGGTATTTTTATTTCATGACTTACACACGCGCACGATGGTCCCAGCCCTCCCATTCGAGAGCAACGGTTGATACCTCGAACCTGTTGGTTGCGAGGTGATTTTCTACTGTACCCTCACCTCCAAGGCCTAGTACAGAGACCTCCTGGTATCTTGGTACATTACATGACTTATGTACACTTACCAATGACCACCCACTATTAACTACCTGAGTTACGGTGAGAGGTATATCGTACAAGTCAAGCCATGTGAGTAACTTTAGACCTGAAGTAGGAGAAAACACACACCCCGACCATTTATGTGGTCTACCCTTTAATGGGGATACTTGCCTGTAATATGGTATATCAGCTGGGAGACCAGCCAGTATACCCATTAAGGGCAATCATAAAAAAGGTGTCGATGATCAACCCACGGGTTAACCAAATAGGTTAACTAGACGGTTGGTCAGCAGACAACTTTTGTGCAAGCCTAAATCGGCCGGTGTACCCCCATAAATAACTAAATTGTATGGCACAGGTAAACCGGACGGTAAATCCTAATAAGGTTTATCAGTTCTCCCGTTACCATCCCAGGAGTCTCCACCCAAAAGTCAAAAGCATGTTTCTAATCAACCGGCTGGTAAACTCAAGGGTTTACCAGACGGTTCATTAGCAAGCATGTTTTTGCTGGGTCTAACTGGCCGGTTCAATATGTTTTAAGGTGTTATTTTTAAATTATTGCATTTAATTCTCAACACAGTTGATGGTAAGAAACTCTGGTATCGGGATATATCTGAAAAACTCAAATAAATTTCTATTGCCGAAGAATTTCCTCATCTTAATGACATTGTCCGGATCTTTGGTGATTTTGCAAAAAGGACTTCTGATCCAGCTTCACCGCTTTATTAGCCCAGCATGCAAAGGCTATAATGGATTTGGAATTACTCAAGGGGAACATGAAAGAGCAGAAGACAGAACCTGAAGTCGAATCGAAGCTAAAAAGGGGGAAGATGAAAAGAGAGGAGATTCTAAACTTGAAGTAGATTGGCAGTATGAGTCTGATGATGAAGAAAAGACTATTGTCCATGAATGGAAACAAAAATTGGCTGTACTTGAATCATGGATAGCAAGGATAAGGAGGGCCAATGGACCTCAGCACCCATACCTTAGGGCCAAAAGATAGAGACTCCTCGAAATTTAAGCTACCTGATATGGACAAGTTTGATGCAATGACGGATCCACTGATCCATGTGAAGATATACATGGGCATGTTAGCTCCTCATGTAGTTAATGATAATCGGTTAATCCAGTTCTTTCACTGGACTTGACGGGAGTCGCTGCTCGATTGTTCCTCACCCTCGACGATTGAAGAGTACGAACAAGAAAAGATGTAGTGCTAGGATTTATCAATCAATACCAATATAATGCTGATATGTATATCATTTGGAGAGACTTGGACACTATCAACCAGGAGCTTAAGAAGTCTATCTTAGCTTCATAATGTAGTGGAGGAACAAGGCAACTAGATGGTTAACCACCCTTCTTTCAAAGCATTGATAGGGTCGCTGATATAGATTGAGGATTCTATCATTAAGGGGAGCACATCCCGAGAGACTAAGCCAAAAGGATATCTAGCCAGTGTGAGGAGTTCTAATGTCCAACCAAAGCTAGCTAGTGCAAACAGTTTCAATAACATGCGGTCATCAACATGTGGTATCGTGGGAACCTAGCTCCAAATTGCGACGAAAGTTCACTTATTTGAACGCACCATTGGCCAAAGTATTTGAACAGTTACTGCAGAGAGGCATGATCTCCAAGTTGCCACCTACTCACGTGCCAGCTATCATACCCGAAAGATATGACGTCTATGCCCACTGTGCTTACCTTCGGAGGGCTGGTAATCACACCAAAAGGTACATCATACTCAGGCTCACATTCAAGATCTGATCGAAAAAAGTGAAGTGTCTCCTCCTGCCAAGCCAAATGTAGGGTAAGAACCCTTGCCAGCACAAAGGGTAAACATGGTTGATGATACCCCCATGAGTGTTAGATCTTTCTACACTAATAACACCAGTATTTCAGACATATGATATATCAAAGCAACGTGTTCAGTTTTCCTCACATGAATATTATAGCGTGATCTAATGGGAAGAGTTGATGGGAGAAGAAGACTATGACGCGAAAATAGGGTATATTGTTGGGCCTAATACCACTATTTCTCATTTGAATAGGTCCGACCAACGTTATCAGGTAGCCACTCCGCCAGGTGCATCGGATCCCCTGTTATCTCAAGACACACCAGATGACGAAGTTCTTCGACAGTTGAAGAAATTCAAGTTAACATCTATACAGGGAATACTGTCTGCCTCATTATTCTCACTAGTAGGCATTATTCAAGTTACCCACTAAGGCACAAGTTCCAATCTAGAGTCAACTGAATCATTCACTGTGACAATGTTCTTACATATGTCGAAACGGATTTGCCAAAGAATGGAAAAACCAAAATGACATGCTACACATCACCGTGCCGGCCCTGGATAAGAAAGTCCCTTTGGTCTTTTTTGACAATGGTTTAGCCCTTGATGTCTGCTCACTTTGCACCATCCAAGCCCTCAGGATTGACCCCTCTGAATTCACTCCCTCTAACCAAGGTGAGAGCTTATGACAACACAAGACGTGAGGTCATTGGGACACTTAATGTAATTCCCCGAACCTAGGGTTAGCCGGTTATTATTACTTAGTGACGATTGTTGTAAGTAAGACGAATTTAGACCTTTAGCGAAGACCTTGCGAGCAGTATTAATTGGATCTTTAGCCACGGTCGTTATGAGTTATATTAATTGAAAAATTTTGGGGGCAATTGTTGAAGTGATACTATTGGATATTTAGTATCAATTATCGTGAGCAATATTATTTGTTGCAATTAGCAACATATTTTAATAATGACATAAGTTATGAATAATAAAATTTTGTACAATAGATAAATTCATGGAAGTGAGTGGGTTACTTTAGAGAACTTAAAATTGGTGAGGTTGTGCCGTTATAATATATTGGTCTCGCGTTAAATATTTATACATATTAAAGAGTAGAAAAAAGGGGGAAACATAATTGAAAATGCATAGAGAGAGAAAAAAGAAGAAGAAAACGAAATAAAAGACGAGCAGAGAGAGAAGGAGAAATAGGAGCCGGCCCTAGAACGGCGGTGCCACTCCCACTCAGGGCAACCCCATCGCCGGCCACACTCAGTCACTGGTAACCAACTCCAGCCCCCTCTTCACCGAGCGCCATCGCGCAATGCCTCCGCGAGCGCCGCGCCGCTGCCACCACCGCACGGGACTCGTCACTGGCCTTCCTTCAACATTGCGACGACCTAAAACCCAACCACTACGGCCATGCCGCCGAGCTACAAGATCCATAGCCAATAATGGACCACCAGTAGACGCTATGGCCACCGCGACTTCGGCCAGCGGCCAATCACTACAACGACCACCGGTGGCAGCCGTTAACACTCTCCGATCGCCTGAGATTCACTATGCCGCCACTGCGTTAGTGGCTGAATCCACCACAGATCACCTCTATGCCGCCAGCATCAATGCGCCATGCCACCGCAACCTCAATTCGGCATCGCCGTTGTAGTTTCACGGTGAGCCAATATGGTGTTCGCCGGTCTTCAGTCTTTATCGTCGAAATTTGCTCGTGAGGGAAAGAAGAATAATAACAATAATAAACTCTTATATTTACTATATAAATTTTCAAGTATCTGAGATTGTGGGAGTTTGGGGTGGTTTGAGCCACTCATCTTGGTGGATTTCATGGTGTTGGGTGATGGTTGTTTGCATGGTGTGGGTTGTTGTACGAGTTTGTACGGACATACAGCACAAATGTGTGCACAAGAGAGAATGTATGTTTGCGTCGCGCAATTGTGGCTGCACATAGAGTATGTTTGTGTTGTTAGCAAATGGTGATGGTCATGGCACTGCTTACCGTAGCTGGAATGGTATCGTGGCATTGTTTGCAGTGGTTGTACTGGAGTAACTGCGGTGGTGTATATGGCGGCGGTCGATAGAATTTAGGACTGTATTGGTTGATGAGGCAATCTGTCAGGTTCAATTATTGATGGTTGTGGCGTCTGTACTGGAATGGAATGGCGGTGATTGGGATGTGTATGACTGTATTCTGGTGTCTGGGTTGTTTTTGTGTGTGGAGTGATGGGTGTAACAGGGGTGCTTGTCGGGCATTGTTGTGTAGGTGTATTTGGCGTGAGAAGTGCGGTTGTGTACGTTTAGAGGTGTGGGTGAGTATGTGCAGGTGGAGTGTATATGGTTGTACAAACAATGTGCGTGAATGTGTACTGTGTACAATGTGCACATACTGAGCATGTCTGTATGTAACAGGGCACAATATGTTTGTGTGCGTACTGTGGAGTGTAGTGTGTGGAGTTGATTTGGGTGTGGAATCGTACCGACGATGGTGGTGGACTAGTTGTGGGGTTGTTTGAAGATGACACATGTAGTGGTAGGTTGGTTGTGGAAGCTAGCGGCCGGTCTGTTAGGTTTTGGACGTATTGACTATGAGACGGGTTCTGTAGCACGAGTTCGATAGTATTGTAGTTAACATTTGTGGTTTAATGATGGTGCTTGCAGTGGCTGGACTGAGGCAGCCGTGGTTGTGTGCTTGTGTTGTTGGTGGCTGTGCAGTGGTGTCTTTTAGCGGCATGTTAGCGGTGGCTAAAATGGAATGAACTAGGTGGTTTGTGTGTTCAAATGTGGGTTTACCGGGGGGGGGGTGTTTGGCAGGCGTGTAGGCGTAGTTGTTATCAGACCACTAGGTGTAAATGAGGGGTACTGTGGTGTGGCTGTATATTGGGTGAGGACTGCGTTGTGTATGCCTTTATATGTGGTGAGTGTGCAGGTGTTGTGGGTGGACGGATGTGACGTGTGGTGGTGTATGTATGTGCAATTGTTATACGGGGGTGTGTGCGGCTGTGCGAATATTGTTACGTGTTAGTGATTAAGTGGGTATGTGCATGGAGGACTACACGTGGTGGTGTGTTTGTGTATGACGATGTACAGAGTGTATGTGTGCACGGTATGTCATCGAGATGTAATGTGGACGGGTGGGTGTAATGTGGGTGTGTGCATGTTTATAAGTATGTGAGTATATATTGTGTGCAGTGGTACCCGTCACCCGTGTAAAGAGTGTACTTATACACAAGGTGTGTATGTGCCTGTGTAACGTATATGTGCATGGCAGGGAACGACACGCATGTGTTTATGAGTGCAAAGTGCTGTGTAAATGCAGTGCGTGTGTGAGTGTAAACAATGTGTATGTGCTATTTTGTGGTGTGGTATGTCAGTGTACATAAATAGCGGGAGTGTGAATAGTCAGTTGGTAATACGTTGTGCCATGAAGACATACCACCTCTTTGCCTAGTAAAGCGGTAAAGCACCAAGAAAGTCATGATCAGTCGGTAATAAGTTGTTCTATGAGTTTGAAAGGAAAGAAAGGAGGAAATGTGAATGGGTGCATGGAGCTACTGATGGTGGGTTCAAGGTTTAAGGCTTAAGCAATAAGGATTATAGTTTTTGTTGATATATTCATTATACCAAAATTCGTTATTCGATGGTCATTCCAAATGGGAGGTTGTTGGGTGTGAATGAGACTAAGAGAATGTTTATAGTGATCGAGAGGAGAGACATTATTTTGGGAAATACAATGCTTTATGGGTTATCAAAACAGGTGAGTTGCGGGCGTGTAAAGGTTCGACAGTTAAATGCGGCGTTTGAGTTGCTTGAAGACATGTTCAACGGAGATGTTGTGTCGTGGTCAACGATGCCTTAAATTATAATAAATCAGGAAACTTGGAGATAAAATAATGGCCTTCACGGTCCTTTTCGCCATATGTAGCAGCCTAATCGTTGCTTCAGATATTTTGATGTGGAAATGCGCAGCGTCATGTGAGTTACCCTTTGATTCAACTAGTATTTTTATATAAAAAGTACATGTTTATCTACTGTTAAAAAGTGATGTTTATCAGTTTTGATTGTTTTAATTACGTTTAACTGCTTTGGCTTGATTTGCCAAAAAGCTTTTAGTAGTTTATTTCTCGTGAAAAAGTGGACCAACATGTAAATGATATTTTGTTTAGAAATTGAAATGGACCTCAGATTTGAAATGTTTGGTATAAGTGAGATGTTTTGGAATTTGACGTTGTTGTGAATATTGGACAATTTGAAAACTATCGAAAGGGGTATGAGGATGGTTTGACCATCAATTAATGAGTGATTGTGTTTACGATGAACCAATAAGCGATTTTGTTTATTCGATTGTTGTGCTCCATATCCAACGGGGGAAAGTTGGATTTCGAACCCTGGTCAACGAGGCTTGTACGTTGATGCACAGTACTATTGCTCGTGGTTCGCCCTTGCGTTCACATAATTTTTATCCCGGATGGAGGAGGGATTTCGAGCCCTAGTCAAGGGGGCTTGTACGCTGACCGCATCATATCGTTTGAACTGATGTTAGGATGAAATTGTTTGTCGTGAGGTGTTGTGCTAATGATTTTATACCTCAATTTTGTTCCACGTGCTGTATTTCATTTACCGGATGATTACTTATGATTTTAGATTTTAAAATGTTGTCATAATTTACTGTGAGTTATTTTGTGACATGCTATGGTCCCCCTAGTTAAATCATTGGTTACTTACTGAGCATGTGGAAGCTCATCCCTTACTTATCATTTCAGGTTTGAAAGTAAGGTGATGGTGAGGAGCCTAGGAAAGGACAATTTGCGCGGAGCTCCAGAGACTGCATTGAATAAGTCGCTAAATATTTAGTTTTGTTGGTTTAGTTTTAGTTGTGACGAATCAGAGTTATGAAGTGCTTTAGCATAAGTGTTGTATTCAAATAAAAATATGAAGATGTAATTAAAGTTTGTAGAAGTTTTAATTTCCGCTGCAGCTTATATTGGTTTTAGGGAGTAAGGCCTGACAGAGCCCTTGGTTGGAATCCATTGGGTCTGCGGCCAGTCATGGGCCTACCCGTGAGTTCGGGCCGTGACACTTAAGCTTCCCCTATTCATTGGTGTTGCCACGTTTGAAGTGGAGTTTCAGGTGTTAGACATTTAAACAGCCTTCAATCTCTTGCTTGGGAGACCACATATACATAGAATTGGAGCGGTGCCTTTTACCTTGCATCAGAAGGTTAACTTGTCCTCAATAAGGCCGTCTATACCATTATAGTAGATTCTCACCTGCCTTAGATAAGACAAGTGGAAAGAGAGAAGGACTGCATAATATTCCAACATGATTCTCTAGAATTGCTTCTTAGTAGGCTCAAGATAGATAATCCCAGGCAATTTTTGGAGTATGATGACGTGTGCCGACAATAGAATTTTCTCAATTTTGCTCCATATAGCAACACTCCTTTTTTTTTTCCGCAGTGATGAGGAAGTTTTATTATTGTCCATGATAAGGGTTAGGCTGTAACTGCCAAGGGCTTCCTTGCTTTGAAAGACAAGAAAGACTAGTTCGAGCTAAAATACAAGCCCGCAGTGAAAGTGAAAAATGGAAGCCCTTAGGAAGATGTCTAGCCTTAGGATGGCCCAAGAGTAAAGAAATTTTGGATTCTTCTGCTATGTCCAAAATCCCCATGCTGAATAGCTACTTTGTCAAGGAAAGTGAAACCATTTGTTATGGGTTTCCAGAACCAGTCTCTAATATGGAGACCAAGAGGCTAATGAATATACGAGAGATATTGTAAATTGCAACTGGGTTGAAGACGAAGAAGTCTCGAGTTTGATGATGGAACTAAGCAAGAATAGGGTAACTGATTGGATGGACCATGTGGAGCCGAAAGGAATGTTAGCGTGTTTCAGCGATATGCATATGTTTGTGCTTATCTGAGAGGAGGGTAACCAAACCTTTGATCCAAGCAGTCTGATCGCCTCAGCTTATGGTAGAATATAGAATTAAAAAGATTGAGTACGGCTCTCTAGTTGTGGAAGGGATCACCGCGGCCAGTTGAGATGTCGAGTCTTATTCCAAGCCAGAGTTTTTAGATGTTTTTATCTCCGTTGACAATTTAAACTTGCTTTCTTATTGTGTTTTTCTCGGCTATCTGGTTGATAATACTGTGGTTGATTTTAATTACTCCTTGATTGCGAATATCAATTCTGATGAATTAATTTACACGATTGATAATGAATCACAACTAATGGATGAAAAATAAAAAAATATACTTGAAAAAATGCTAAAAGAAACTGAAAACCGAGAATCTAATCGGGTCAATCCAATAGTGCAAAAGACTGTGGTAGTCAACATAGGCACACTTAAAATTAAGAGAGAAATCAAATTAGGTGTTAGTCTAGACGAGGTGAAAAGGGAAAATGAAGGCGCTCCTAAAAGAGTTTGCTGACGTTCTTGCTTGCTCATATAATGACATACACAACATGGATTTCTCGATTTCCAAACATCACTTACCCAGTTTCCCGGAGTTTAAGCCAGTCAAACAAGAGCTATGCAAGTTGAGACCCAAGTGGTTTGTTAAGGTGAAGGACGAAGTCATGAAGCTCCTCAGTATATGGTTCATAAGAGTCGTGGAATACTCTACCTTGCTAGACACATAGTGCCTGTCCGAAGCCAAACGTCCAGATATGTGTGGATTACATATATCTTAATAAGGCATCCCTCAAATGTGACTTTTCTCTCCAAAACTTTGACTTGACCATAGACAATACGGTAGAGCATAAATTAATCTCTTTTTTAGATTGTTTTGTGAAATATAACCAAATCTAATTATATATGCGCGCGCGAGCCACGCGTGTGCACCCCAAACTTTCCTTTTATATTCAACCCCACTGAATGTTATCCCAAAATAGTTTATAATTTCCAATTTTGAGTCCGCTTGAAACAACCAGGAGGTGTCCATCATGCATCATCTGATTTCTCCAACTTGTGACACATTTTACAAACTTTCAAATTTTGCACTTTGGCCCCTCAAGTTTCTAAAATTACATTTTGACCCCTCGACTTTAGGAAATTACAATTTGACCCCAAAATCACCCTAACCCCTCCTTTAGCCCCCTAACACCTCATTATCATTGAAATGATGCTACTTAATTAAAATATGCATCCCGTTCATCATATGTTTTTTAAAATTACATATTTGCCCCTTTACTTTCCAAAATTACATTTTGAGCCCGAAGGCCAAACCAACCTCCCATTTTACTCTAATTAGTCGATTATCGATAAAAATAATACCCTCGATAAAAATAATACCCTCGATTAATCTAATTCTCGCTTAGATTAAATCAGAGTATTACAAGAGTCAACCTAGTTAGGATGCATAAAATTTATGGGCTAACGGCCAAATACCTAGTCATACGTAAAAAATTTTGGTCCTTTACCAACTAATATATCTGATTATGCGGATGCGTTGTTGCGGATGAGGTGAAGAGGTGTATTGAGGCCAAGACACAAAAGTCATGCTCCTTTCATCCCCAGATGTAAGGGGCAGCTTGCTAATTAGGCAATAGATTTTTTTTTAGGTCATTCAGGTTTTTTCATCAATTTCACTTCCAGGCATAAGTATTTAGTTTGATATCACGCTAAATGTTCATGCTAACCTCTCCAGTTTTTCATTTTAAATTATTTTGTCTGTGCTAGGTGGGTGGGTGGGTGTGTGCGGAATCGCATTCGTTGGTTCTTAATTATAAAGACACATGAATCATGTTGGACATGGCAATCTTCGACAAGTTTTTACCTTAGGTAGTTGTTTGTGTAATTATTCACTAACA
Source organism: Escallonia rubra (assembly GCA_033065855.1). Taxonomy (NCBI): domain Eukaryota; kingdom Viridiplantae; phylum Streptophyta; class Magnoliopsida; order Escalloniales; family Escalloniaceae; genus Escallonia; species Escallonia rubra. Next base: position 63,542 of record JAVXUO010000553.1, on the reverse strand, counting down.
AGTCTTGGGTATTTCTTGTCTTAGACTAGTTTACTTGCTTTTTCTTTTGATCCTTCTCATATTATTTGGATATCACCATAACCAATTGTTTGTTGGTTGTATTCTTGGTTAATTCTCTTTGCAGTAGTGCTAATATGTCTACCCACTACAACGAAGATGATACCTTTTCTTCAGAAGAAGGCATAGATGCTAACAATGTAGAAGCAAGTCATGTGACTCAAGAAGTTTCTACATTTTTTAATTATCAGACTTACATGGATAAAACGCCTATTGCACAGCGGTCAAGATATAAAACTTTTCTACGAGGTACATATTGCTGAATTTCACGTTCATTTGCGTGGTACAAATTTTTGTTGAATGATATAAACGAGAAAGCTTACACGTTTTTGGTCATGATTGTCGAAACTGAAGTGTTTTTCATGGTTTTCTATTCTGCATTGGGCTATAATGTTGCACAAATTATCAAGCAAGTGTCCTGTCTTTTGTGCAATGTCTAATTGAGGAAGAACACAAATTTTTGTCTTATATATGATGCCTGTATGATTTTGCTCGATTCCAGAATAGCTAAAATTATGGGATAAAATTGAAGTGATACCCTTAATATGATGTACGACTGACTTTACTAAGGGTATATAAGATTGTTATCGTGGGTTAAGGCTGAGTTTTATAGGTTTTGAACTAGGATTAGGGTTTAAAAGTAATAAAAAAGGATTATATCGGTTAATCTAGGGTTGTTTAAGCTGCGGGGAATAATATCTAAGAGCAGTAATTTTTTTGAATGCTTAAATATGAGACAAAATAAGAAAACCAAATAATAAAGGATTGGAAAACCTAACAGTGCCAAATGGTGGCGGGGCATCGACAACATGATTAATGGGATTGCTTACAAGCTGGCTGAGCTGTCTTGTGAATGTTTGGTAGTACTATGAGGGCCCAATAGCACCAACGAAAATCGGTGATGTTTGCGAGGGGTTGTACAGCAGCGGAAATGGAAGTGTGTATATTAGGCAGGTGATGTAGGACATTGGGAGGTTGATCTTCACCTTGAGTTTGAGAGGTTGATCTTGAACTTGTACCAAACTTCAGGGCCTCATCGAGTAGTTATTTAGTACTTTTGTTTGTAAAAACTTAAATATATACTTTGTATTCATTATTTTTGTGCTGTAAAGATTCTTTAGTAGCTCTCATGAAACTTAATAAGACCTTTTGGATGCTTTTTAGTGTGTTTTTTTATGTATTATCGAAAAGTGCGCTATGTTTTTGTGTATTATTTTACTTATAAAAAAATTTAGTGACTTTGATATATTTTTAGCACCCCATGGATTGAAATCCTGGTTCCTGCCACTGTATATCTGGGTAAGGCAAACTATTCGGCCCTAGAAAAGAGAGGTGTCTCACTGGGTTGTGACACAAAAGTTATGGCATTATCTTATGGCGTACCCTTTCAAGTTGCAACTTAGAATGGACCCAATTAAGTATATGTTCAAAAAGCTTGCCATGTCCAATCACACTGATAAGTGGGTCTTGCTACTTTTCGAGTTTGTCATCACCGATGCCACCCAGAAGTTTATAAAAGGGAAGGCAGTGGCGGACATGCTACCAGATTGTCCGATTGAAGACACTAATGACTGTGATGCCAAGTTTCCCGGTGAAACATTTATGTTAAAGAGGAGGAACCTAAATGGAAACTATATGTCAATGGAGTGTCAATAACAAAGGACTTGGGGTTGGAATACTCTAGATCTCGCCAAATGGATCGCATACTTTGATAGCAATCAAGCTAACCTTCGAGGGTACCAACATTATTGTCAAAAATGAGGTTTACATAGTTGGTTTGCAAATAGCCTTGGTTTTGGGAGTTAGAGATATCATAGTATATGGAGACTCGGCCTTGATCATTTATCAAGCACAAGGGGTGTTGGGATTCGAGACGAACATTTACAAGCCTACAATACCCATTTGGAGAAGATCACAGATAAGTTCGAGGACATAGAATTCCAATACCTTTACCAGTTTGATAATAATTTTACAGATGTATTAGCATCATTGACTTTAATGGTGGAAATATCTAGAGGACAAGAGGTAGAACCCTTCATCATTCCAAAGTGGGACCGACTGACTAACTTTTTCATGATAGCACCAATAAGCGAAGATGAAGCCGATGAGCCGTGGTACACAGACGTACAGAATTTGGTCCGAGATGGGAAGTACCCCAATGAAGCATCCCACAAATATTGCATAGCATTGTGAAAATGGGCTGCATAATTCAATATGTATGACCAAAGCGTATACAAGCAACATTATTGTGATGAACATGTGTGTTGTGTTACTGAGAAAGAAGGTCATGAAATCAAAAAAAGTATACATAGGGGAGAATGCGGAACATATATGCATGGCCAAATGTTAGGCAAGGATATCCTCTGCCAAGGTTTTTTCTACTAGAGTAATATGAAGCTAAATCGTGTGGATCGTATGTAGAATCCCACAAATGTAAGATATATGCCAACTTGCAACACCTCCCCCCTTGGGAGTCTTATAAAATGACATTACGTTGGCCTTGTTTGGTATGGGAGATAGATATAATTGGGAAAATTTGCACAAAAGCATTCAACTGGAGTTTATACTTGTTGCCATCGACTATTTCATGAAGTGTGTGGAAGCTGCCTCTTATGCTGTGTTGAATGCCAAGAAACTGCCCCAATTCATTAGAACCAACATTATATGCCGCTACGTTGTTCTTCATGAGTTAATCTCCGATAATGACCTGTACTTCAAAAGAGAGTTGACAAATTTAGTATAAGAATATGGCGTTACTAGAAATTGATCCTCCCGTTATCGTCTGAAACTAATGGGGCTGCCAAAGTTGTTAATAAAAATATCAAGAAAATTCTGAGTAGAATGACACCCTCTGGGGCTATAGGACATTTGTGCGAACATCTACAGGGGCAGGGGCTACGCCCTGCTCTTTGGTACGGGATAGAAGCAGTCTTACTGGTAGAATTGGAAGTAGCTTCTCTTTGAGTTCTCCTCAAAAATTAGATGGCCGAAGAGGATTAGGTGGTTTGCAACCGTATGAAGAATTGGCGCTTGCGGACAAGAAGCAGTTAAAAGCTCTTTACCACACCCAGGGTTACCAACGTTAAATTGCCTGATCAATCAGTAAATGGGTAAAAGAGCGTGGTTTGAAAGAGGTAGAGTTGGTCTTGAAAGAAAATATTGGTCAAATCTAGAAGCCTCGAGGAAAGTTCTAGCCGAATTAGTTAGGACCCTATATGATCAAACAAATTATGACTGGAGGAGCAGTCTGTTTAGTTGGTTTAAATGGGATTGAGTTGTCAAAACTAGTTGATTTAGACTAGTTAGAGAAATATAACGCTGAAAGTAAAGATTGTAATGTATTATGAATGACGCGATCTTATTTAGAAACACTGCACAACATTCATATTTTGATTTAGCACTTCAGATGGAGGTATGTAGGCAACTTGTAAAGATATCTCAGGCGCGGTCAAAAGTTCAATATAAGACTTTCTTCCACTTAAACGACTTTCATTATATTCGTGGTAGAAAAATGAGAATAATCTCGCTAGGCTAGAACCATAGAAAGGGGCCTAGGAAAAAGTGAGGACATAAAGGCCAAAGAAAAAAAAACACTTCTAAATTGTATCAGTATTCATAATGGAATCCGTCTTCTTCTATGCTATCAAAGCCCCCTCTTTTCCTCAATGGAAAAATCCCATGTGTCCCTAAGAAAATAGTAAAGCCGAATTTCCTTTTGTCATTCCCTCCAAAAGTCAACCGCTCGAACACTGAAACCTTCTATTTCTGAACTTCTTTCCCTTCAGCCTATTCATCCCCAGCCATCTTGACCTTTGCACCTTTACCCCATCGCCGGTCAAACATACCTTTGAGATATGTGTTTGTTTCCATCCTTCGGCTCATTCTTAACTTTGACATCAGCTTGGCCCTTTTGATGGTCACTCTCAGTGGCAAATGGAATTTCAGATGGATCACTCCGATGTTTAGGTTCATCAGAAGTTAGCTTCCTAATTGGGTTCCTGTTAATGTCGAATTTGTCCTCAAATATCCTGGAGCCTATCCAAGACTTGCGAACTCAAAATGACCTTGGTTTCCCCTTTCGCCTGAGGGCAATTGAAACGATAAATTATATTTTTGGGGGTCCTACAGGGATCATACAATTCCAATCCTAAACCTTGATGCATGTGTGCCTGCTCTTTGGCTTTTTCAAGAGGCTCAATTTTGTTGCTGCCAGGAAAATCTCAATGTAACTCAGTCTGCAATCTACTCTTGATAGCAAGGACAGTCTCCCGATAGGAGACCAACCAATTGACGCAGGCGTCCGATAAAAGAAGTGGATCATGCTCTACGTCATTACAGTCCATTCTAACATCAGTAGAACTGTGATGACCCAAGTTGCTGATAAGTATAATTCAATATCATCAACACAATTAGCTCCAAAACTGCAAGTCCTAAAAACAAGTTACCAACATTTCTAAACTCCAAAATTGCAAGTCCCATTCACATCACTGCTTGCATATGCTCACCGAAATAATCATCTGCACTGGAAATGTAAATTGGGGGGGGGGGGGGGGTTGAGCTGGGTAACCCAGTAAGTGGAATTATATAGCCCCATAAGATCTGAATCAAACACACTAAACAAATCAGGATCCAGATTTTGAGAACAATCAACGTGTATGTGGCTTAGTACTCTGAAAAATTAATAAACCAATTCAATATCTATTTTGCATATCAAACATAGTACTTCAACATCTTGCTTTTGGTATCCTCAAAGGGATCTGTGAAAGCTCAGTTGCATCATAATTTAACAAATCATGCACATAGACAAATCATTGGAGCACTGTCATTAGTCAAAAGTACTTAAGCCAGGTCACACAAACGTATTTCAAAACAAGATTTTACTAAAACAAGCATTTGAGCAAGATTTCAGAACAATAGTGTTTAGGAGTACGATGAACGTTAATAAATAACCACGTGGTATAAAACAATAGTTATATGGAATTCCCCTTACCATGAAGAAACCACTTATGCAATTCCTCTAAATTAGTGCCTATCATCCTTCTTTCATAATCACAGCTAAACTTAGGCTAGGTTTGACAAAAAAAATTTCCTCTTTTTTTTTCAGTTTTTAAAAACTGAAAAAAAAGGAGCGTTTGGTAACCATTTTTTTTTCAGTTTAAAAACCAGTTTTTAAACTGAAGAGTAAAAAAAAAACGCCAAAAACTGGTTTTTTTTTTAGACCACCACCACCACCCTCCCATCGCCGGCAGCCACCTTAGGCGACCACCGCCGGCCGCCGGTGACCACCGCCGGAGACTGCCGGCTGCCGCCTCCGGCCGCCGGCGACCACCGGCAGCCACCTCCGGCCGCCGGCTGCCACCTCCGGCCTCCGGCGACTGCCGGCAGCCGGCGACCACCGCCGGCGACTGCCGGCAGCCACCTCTGGCCACCACCACCACCACCGGTCACCACCGCTACATCCCACCACCGCCACCGCAAACCACCAAAAAAAAAAAAAAGTCAAAATAAAAAGGGTTACCAAACACCAAAAAAAAAACCTAAAAAAAAAAGGGGTTATCAAACACCCACTTGTTTTTATATAAAAAAAAAATTAAGCTGCTCTTTAAAAAACTGCTCTTTAAAAATTGAAAACCAAAAAAAACAGTTTATCAAACGAACCCTTATTCTCTTATTCCCTGTCTATCGATGGAAGTAAAAAAAAATTAATAATTTGAATAGAGTTCAAAGGACGATTTATAGAAATATCTAGGAAGCACAAGGTGAAAGAAAACACGAGGTGGCAAGACAAGGTTGTGCCACCTAGCAAGCACGACAAGGCTAAGGAAAGTACAATGAGGATCAAAGCACGATGTGTCGCGGTAGTAAGGCATGTTACTAGCATGACGATGGTAGGTAGCACGAGGTGTCAATAAGAGAAGTAATCAACATTGACTCCTCAATAAGCATGAGGTGTCACGATGGATGATGACACCTAACAAGCACAATAATTCCAATCCAATTTTCACTAAAAATCATCATCATTTTTCTCTCACCCAACCATTAATTCTTTTGGACCTCTAAAATTTTGGGGTGTTACTAGAACAATATGGTGGGTCTCCCACTTATGAAAAGTAATCGGGATCATGGCAGGGGTAAGTTCCCGCATAAAGAAATTAATATAAGACACTTGGACAATCTGCTCATAATTAAACTGGTAAAAAATCCATCAAGTGATGTACAAAGATGACAAGCACATGTCGACGAGACAAACACAATGGTATGTGGTGGTGCACAAGATATATCCACGGGTTCTCCACCAGTTGCAATACCAGCGAATGTCTGTAAACTCCTTAGCACAGAAGAACTGGGTCAAAGCATCAAGTCCTACACGACCCTCAAACAACAACGGATGATATCTAAAGGAGTAGGGAAGATACCTCACCCCACTAGGCTCAACAATAAGGCGCATGTGATCTAAGAGCCATATATAGAGGAGCAAGGGGGTATGTTGAAAGTCAGCACTACGGTCTTGGTGCACCTTTGCAATTGCATTAATAATCTTAACAATGACCACTCAAGCCAAGGTTTTTACCTTAAGAGACACCTGGGATATGATGTCCGCCAATCTCGCATTTGCTACGCATCGCCTGTAACATTAAGATACTTGGCAATAAGGCATAAGGCCAAAGCCACCACTCTACCATTGTCGTATCTCTTATCATGCTCGTCCGGTTTATCCGAGAAGTATTCCATGATTGAGAAGAGAAGAATGCAGTTACCTCGAATATATGACCTAGCACGCTCCATGTTGACTTCAAGAAGACGCATGAGTGGTTTGTGATATCCATCTTTAATAGTGGGAACATGTCATTGAGTGGGAAGATCCATCAAAGCCGAGACATCCTCGTATCTTGGGCAAAGTTTGTCAAGGCTAAATAAATCAAAGGACATGATCCCAAGGATCTCAAAATATGCAAGCAGCCCTCAGAATGTCCTCATGAATGAAGACAGAACGCAAACTTGTAATGGTTTTCAATCGAAAATGACCATCAAGATGAATAAGTTACACCTTGTTGGAAGAGTTGATAAAGGGCAGGAATCGGATCTCAAAAGCTGGTAGATATTCTCCAATTCGTCTATGAAAATTGCCCCTTAAAGATTGATAAAAGAGTACGACCTTGATATTAAGAGAAGAAAAACCTTAAACAATATAGGGTTTAAAACTGAGAATAAGTCAAGCCAACTGGAAAATTTTTGAAAATTCGACCTGTTAAACTTAAAAGAAAATGTCTGGTAAAAAGGTGTAAAAAAAGGGCTTTTCAGGTCAACCGTGGTGATTTTTGGCTTTAAACCGACCGTTAATAATTTGCAAAGTAAGCACCCTTTGATCAATTTGCTATTTTTTTAGAATTTTGGCATAGTCCTTTTTCTGTTTTTGGCCAATCCCAACTCTTGTTCTTGTTCTCAAGCAACCCGTATAACATCCTTCTTTACCCCATTATGGTGCTTTGTGTGTGCATGCGCATATATATTACATGAAAGAACAAAAAGAAGGCGCTTTTACATTAAGTCGTCGCTTTACTAAAACTTTTCGATAACAAGTTAGAGTGAATCGTGAGACTACTCTAGGATCACCTTATGCCTAAGTTAGTAGTCTTAATTAATATGTTCAAACCTTGAATTTTTTGTGCTTTAGTTGTGCCTAGAACAATGTGTTGCACATCAAGCCAAAATTTAAAACTAGAGGTGCGAATTGAATAATATGGTTATAAACAAAAGATTGCTCAACTGAGTGATCTCATCAGACACCAACAACATCTGATCATCCATATAGATAGTGGGTCGGAATCTCGATACTCTTCCAATTGGAGAGCCACCTTCACGTCCCCTCTTCGTCCTACGAGAATCCATGGTTGATTCGAGTTTTGGTAGGTAGATCGTTTGAATAGAAGGGCTGCAAAACTTACATTTTGTACTTGGGGGATGCGAGTAGGCCGATTTTGATGGAGATTAGGGGTCCTAAGGTTGCCTTTTCATTTAAAGGAGAGAGAAATATAAGTTATTAGGGTTCAATTGAACCCTAAATCACGTTTCCAAATTGGGATTTCTAGGCAGTAGAACCGGCCGGTTCTCTCCTGCTCTTTTTCCTACCAGCTGAACAACCGACCGATTTAGTGTTTTAACAATTTATTAAATATGCCAGCGAAAACCGTCCGATACATAGAGTAAACCGGCGGCAAATTTTCTAAAAAGAAAAGAAAAGGCGTGTTTGATTGTTAATCTTCGACATCTTTTCTTGGGTCTACAAAATGAGTCAATTTATCGTGCTCGATGTCACACGACGACCAGCTACCAGCTGGCATTTTTGGTTCCATTTTTGTGGCTCGTCTTCTATCTGCCTTGACTCTAGAAAGGAGTCGGCCCATCATTTTTCCCGTCGCTCAACAACCAACTACCCTCATGATTGGGTTGCTCCAACTTCGATTCACCTCTTCCCAGATTGTATCTAAGCAACTAGTCGCTATCACGCGTTGTTGGATTTGACTCTCAGATATGAGTCTTTCGTAACTAGACGACCATCCAAATCAATTTGTTGGCTCCGACATCTAGAAATGCTTTATTCTTTTTTCGTATACCTGATGACCATCGAAATCGATTTGGTGGCTCCGGCACCAGGCAAAGTTGTTTGCAGTATGTCTAAACAACCACCGAAAACTATTTGATGGCTCTGGCATCTAGATATACTTCATTTTCAGTACTCTTAGATGACCTTCCAAATTGAATTGGTGGCTCCGACATCTAAGAGTGCACTTTGTTTGGCAACCATCTAAATTGATTTGATGGGTCTGACACCAGGCAAAGTTGTTTCCTATATGTCTAGTTGACCACTCTAATCAATTTGGTGGTTCTGGCATCTAGACATAATTTTTCTAGTACTCATAGATTGCCATCCAAATCAATTTAATGGCTCTGGCATCTAGGAGTGCACACTTTGTCTGACGACCATCCAAATCGATTTGGTGGCTCCTGCACCAAGTTATTTTTAGTGTCTCTGGATGACCATCCAAACTGATTTGGTGTCTCCAACATCTAGATATGCTTCCTTATCAGTACTCCTAGACAACCATCCATATCGATTTGGTGGCTCTGGCATGTAGGAGTTCACACTTCATCTGGTGACCTTCCAAATTGATTTGGTGGCTCTAAAACGAGGCAAGTATGTCTAGACCAACATCCAAATCAACTTGGTGGCTCTGGTATCCAGATATGCTCCCTTTAGCTGGTAACTGACGGCTTTCACGTGTTGTTAGCCCAACTTCTAGGGGTGCGTCCTTTATCTGGCAACCAACCGCTTTGAGGTGTGGCTGTCTTCGGCTCCAGATAAAGTTCAATCTCAATGTCCCTTTTGATTTTACTCAATGACTAACCGCTACCACGTGTTGTTGGCTCTGACTTCGAGGAATATCCCCTTTCTGAACTATGTTGCTTTGATTCATTTTTCAGGGATACGTAGGAAACCTTACAAAGATCTGAAATCATATTGGTGTGAAGTTTTGAGTCTCTCTTGTTGTTTTTCCATGATTTTACTACAAAATGTGTTATTTTCGATAATGTTGGCTCACAGCCGAGCTCCCTCACCTAAGGGCTCTATAGACACCCCATTTTTGTAGCCTTGTTGTATCCTTTTTTATTTTTATTAGCCTTTGTTGTTAATTAAGTTTATTGTTGTTATGGGTTTAGGCCGAATAATGAAATGAACATAATTTACTTAAGTCTAATCCCATGAATGGTCCAATCCAATTATGGTCCTAATAAGAGTCCAGGCTAGCTAGAGTCCGGTCTAGTTAGAGTTCGGTCGAGTTGGTTAAATAGTCCAATTACTTATGATTAAGCCAGTTAAGGAGTTTTGACTTGATTTAGATGACTCAGTATTGATTTTCGATTGATCCCTGATGTATTTTAATTCCTTTTAGTTAGAGATTTGACTTGGGATTAATCCCAAAAACTAGTGTATCCCATTTCTCTTTTCAAAGATTTTTTCTAAAATAAAAAGCCATTAATCTCTCCAAGATTCAGGATAAAATATTGGCTATTAAGGGTTAAACCGACCTATTTCTGACAAACTGGCCGGTAAGACATTTTAATTAGGAAGAATCGGCAACATTGACTTTTTAGATCTATTGATTTAATTCAGATGTTCTCCTCTATCAGATATATTACATAAGAAAAGTCAACTTTACCATTATATCAGCTCCCAGACCTCTATAAATTGATCGCTTGGGCTACAGGAAAAAAGGTCTTTCTTCTTTAGAAATTTTGGACCATTCTTCCATAGAATAGGTGATCTCTTTCTAGAGAATTCTGAAATCTTCTTTTTTACGGTTCATAATCCCTTAGTCTACTCACATCACGGATCCATCCTAACATCATTTCGAGCTGTCTAAGCAAGCTAAATCTCGAGGTAATATTTGTATTTCTTTTCATTTTTAAGGTAGAAGAGTCTACATTGTCTTCCCCCCCAGCAACCATTTCTCAGTCTAAACAGTATAACAAGAGTCTAGAATATAAATCCATTCTACAAGAAGACGTCATATTCATCATAGAGTCAAAGACCAAGATTTAGGTCGCCTCCTGTAGGGTCCGGTCAGGACTACGTAGTTTTGATTTCGGTTTGTCCGACCAGATACATAGACCACTTGACATCTGATGTTAAGTTGTAACAAAAATTTGGATTTGGTTTAGGTTTACATTATGCACAGTAGAGACCGTTAGGGTATACCGGGTGCCTAACACTTTCTCTTTGTATAACTTAGTCTCGGTATCTCTTTTTTCAATGATTAGATGTCTAGGCTGGCAATTCGGAGTCAATTAGGGTTTTTTTCCCTCATTTTTTCTTTGCTAATGTTAACGGTAGAATATATTGCGAGTCGACATTTTCCTCTAGCCTTCCCAGGACCAAGAAATTTTAAGAAGACGGTGCGCCACAACTTCAATAGAGAGAAATTCAATGTAACACAAAGAGTATTATTGTTGAACAGTCCAATGATAATTAGTTATGGGTTTTATTGATTAAATTGGCACATAATTTCATACATATAATGAGTTAAATTATTGGGTTGGAAATGTCAAGAGATAGAGAAACCTTACTTTTGTGTCAAAGACGCTCACATTCTAAGAGGAAGCCACGTTGTAGAGGATTGTAACGAGAGATAGAGTAGTTTCAGACATGTGGTTGTTTAGCCCCTTCCAATGATGAGTTTATACATTCTTTCTATCATGGAGAAGATCAGTGCATGTTGTTGATTTGACGAGACTATCACACCTCTAAGACATGTAATACCCCAAAATCTTCTTTCTTGTGTTAAAAAAAAAAGTTTCTGAAGTTTTTAGTCGATGAACAGTACTTTCAGTCGACTTAAAAGTGTTTTCGGTCGAATTATAAGTGTGTTTGGTCGTAGTACTTTCAGTCGACTTAAAGGTGTTTTTGGTCGACTTAAAGGTGTTTTCATTAAAAGTGTTTTCGGTCGAATGAATAGTACTTTTAGTTGACTTAAAGTTGTTTTCGGTTGAATTAAAATTATTTTTGGTCGAATTAAAAGTGTTTTCGGTCGAATGAATAGTACTTTCAGTCGACTTAAAGATGTTTTCTGTCGAATTAAAAGTGTTTTAAATCATGAGAAGAAACGGCTGAAGGATTAAGTCGAATTAAACTTCTATTGCTTCGAATGAACAGTGTAATCTTTTTACCTTCATATAAATAACCTCTTTGTTTTCTTTTGGCCCTTTTGTTCTTGGTTCCTTGTTCCTTTGCAGAGGAGATAGAGAGAATAGAAGGCTTGGAAAGCTCTTTTGGCGCTAGAGTGGTGCTTTGAGGTTTTTTTTTGTTCGAAAGCTTGTTTGAGGTAAGGGTTTGTAACGTTTTTGCTATGGTATGAGTTGCTTCTTTAAATCTGAAAAAGAATTGTTAGAGTTGATTAATCTTGTTTTGTTAGGGATTCTACCTTTTGATTTTGGCTTGGGTTTCCTTCTTTAAATCTGAAAAATTATTGGATTTTGATCAAGCTTGTTGTGAAAGCCTTTCACAACAAGGAGGGATTTTATCATCGTTGTGAAAGCCTTTCAAAACGATGATAAAATCCCTTTCACTGAAAGGGATTTTATCATCATTTTTGTTGTGGGAAAGGTATCTTTCGGAATCCGAAGGTTTATGCTTCGTCAATTTTGGTTCATCTATATTTGTTTGCATTTGATTTGTCCCACTTGTACCCTTTCGTCTATAATATTGTTTACTCTTTCCATTGCTTATGCTTGTCCAATTCGGTTCATTTTATTGGTTCACTATTGGTTTGTTTAACTTTTGCTTTCATTTGTAACATTGTGTACCCTCATCCATTTGTGCCTTGATGAGCACACCTTTGCATTTGTACATTTGTGACTGTCAATTTAAGATTGACACTGAGTATGTTGAATAACTCTAAAAAATAGAGAGGGTCATATGGACACATGTTTGTTATGATAGAAAGAAAAAGACTCCTAGCACGCTCCGGAGCACACGTTTGATGCTATATTTGGTTCGACATTTGGGTCTTATGACCACCATAGTCATCGTATGTTTGTAGCGTACCCGACATATAATTGAAATGTGTTTTGGGTTAAACGCTTAATGACGTTTGCTTTGGTATTTGACAGTAAGATATGATTGCTCATTTTCGTACCTTCGGGCTTGTATTTGATTTGGGTTCTTTGGACCACCTTATGAATATTTCATATATTTGATTCGCCTTATTTGCATCGTGGTCAATTGCCATCATTTGTTCGTCAGATATTTGGTTTTGTTTTGGACTACGAATCATCGTATTTGCTTCCCATTTGTTTTCCACTTACTGGGCTATTCGAGCTCACCCCCTACTCGTTTGTTTTGTCCTTTACCACAGGTATCGGACGTGATTTTGGGCGTGACATGTCTGGAGGAAATTAGAGCATTTAATTTTTGTTAGTATAATTGAGCAATGTAAATCACTTGAGAACTCTACCTGGAAGTGAGTAATTTGGATTTGAGACTTGGCATTTGTATTGAATGGCAGAGCTTTGGTCATATCATTTGGTTTTAGAGGATTTTTTATGAGGAAGACTTTTAGTTAAGTTTTGAAAGGATTGTATTTAACTCTTGGACCTTTTGAGATAAATAAGATTGAGATTTATATAATTGTGTTTGTGGTATCGTAGATGCTCTGCTATACCTTTATAATAGTTATGTCATCGACGTGTTTGGGTCTTGGTTTAAAGATGTGTATAAACCCTGAAGTTTGAGTATTGATCTTATGAGCGTAATTGGATAATGAAATTCTTTTTGGAGACCTTTACTCCGATACGGGTGATTTGATAGAATTAATTCTTGTGTAAATGGTTTCACCGCTGCGTTTGGTAATGCTTTTGTAATGGAATACTCAGTCGAATTATTTTGGTGAACGGATTGGCCTAGACTTTTGTTATGAACATATTTTATCTTTGAGGATATAGTTGCTCTATCTATACCTTTATCTTTAGAACTGTAATGGTATATAATTGAGTTTGATGTTAGTCGCGGCCTCTTGTTTTCGGGGCGTTACAACATACTCTCTCCGTCCCACATAATTTGATCAATTTTTCTTTTTGAGTCGTCTCACAACAATTGCTCATTTTCAAATTAAGAAAAATTATGTGGGTACTTTACATATTTACTATTTTTAAACTTTTTTTTTTTTTTTTTTTCTCTCTACATTTAACTTTCCAACAACTCATTTTCTCTCTCCCGACCCACTTCTTACACTTTTTTAATTCTATTTTTCTCTTCACATTTAACACTACACTAACTCATTTTCTCTCTCCTAACCCACTTTCTCCCCCTCCTCTCTCTAGTGGAGTGTTAAATATGGAGAGATAAATGAATAAAAAACACATTTTTCTCTCTTCGTCTCTCAAGTGATATACTGTGTGTTTTTCATTCTAGAATAAAATGTGTGTTTTTCATTCTAGAATGAAAAACACACAGTATATCACTTGAATCCTTATTATGCATACAAAAAGAAGTCGATCAAATTATGTGGGACGGAGGGAGTAGTTGGGATACCCGTCATGTTAACCGTGCTTAGCAGTATGCCTAATATCAAATCCACCATCTGCTTCTACCATTAATTGCTCCTTAAAAATCTGTTAATCTACCTTTGAAGTGCATTAAATTAGATGGGATGTGTCAAGTATAAAGTTGAGTTGGCCTGTAAGTTCGACTGTCAATGTTGTTTGGCGTAATCTCTTTCCCTTTTACCTAGGCAGCTTCACCCACTGGATATGCCTTTCCAGCCACGTTTGACACGCTCTGGACCAGTCACAAAGCCAAAAAAATGGCAATTCTTTGAAGCCAACCTTCCACACATAGGAAAACCCTTATCTTAGCCCTCATTCCTAAACTCCCTGATATATGCCAAAGGCTCATAGTTTAGTTGAGTTTGGGTTGGCGCTGCAGCATTTTGCATTCTCGTCGGATTGCAACATCTCTAGGACTTCGCTTAAAGCCTGAGGATACCCAAAGGTAGTCATCCTCTTCCGAATATAGAACAACAAGCAGGGCGTTATATCATTCTTCAGTCATGAGTGCCAACGCTACAGCGTTTCATGATCATCTAATTACTCCACACTCAAGATATTCCCCCCCTGGAAATCCCTTTGTTAGGGCGGGATAAGTTAGGTTTCCCTAACCCAAAATTGTCGTTTAATTTTCTGTATCGAGGCCTCTTGTTCATTTGTTCACTCTCTATTTTTCCTTTATTTGATGGCTATTTGGCATCCCTAAGATGGTTCACGCGGTTGCTCCGAAGTTAACATCTACAATAATTTTATTGTTAAGCCCATTTATATACAATCAAGATATTCGTCAAAAAGATGCACATTTGAATAGATAATTGCTTCGATCTACAATGTGTAATTTTGCAAAACCATTTATTTATTAATAATAGGTATGACTTACATTACTTACATTGACAAGAAAAAGTGCGTTAAGTTATGATATCTAGCTTTGCATTTAATACCTAAATAACAATTTGTAATGCGCAACCAGGTGCTGTAGAAGGTGGAAAGTGTTAAAGTACGATAATTGTATGTTGTTAAACAACTTATCGGATGAATATGTTATGAAAGTCAGATATAACTTAACTAACAAGGTTGATCAAGTCTGCAAGCATAAACTTCTTCCGTTTGAATTTTCTCTTTGACTTTTAGAATACATGTAATAGTGTGTAAACATTGAAACGAACTCAAATAGCAATGATAGAGTGAATAAGTCTCGTTTGCCAAATCAAGGTAGGGTAAAAAAAAAATAAGTGATGTAAATATTTACACTACGACAAGCGTTTTAATTTGTGATGATTTTCTCAGTGACTATGATTTTTTCGGTGACTAAAATGGTTGTCATAAAAAGTTGCAAAAAGATGATAAAAACATGTTTCGTCGCCAAATATGAATCTAGCACTGCCTCATATAAACTACATTTGGCCACAAAATATGAATCTATTGTCACCAAGTCAAAGACAAGTTTCGACAGTTTCTTTAGCGTCGAAACTTGTCTTTGTAGATAATTGTCTTTTGACGATGAAACTCGTCATTTGATTTGGTGACAAGATGGTATCCAGTTCTGTTGCTTGCTCGTTTCTTCTTATCCTGTAACTTTATAATGACTTATTGTCTTGGCAAAAAGTGTCAAGAAATTTTGAATCCATATCTAAAACAGTCATGAAAAAGCTACCATTAATTGTTGACAACAACTGATTGTTGCCTTTAAAAAGCAACATAAAGACAAGTATGAGAAGTGGAATTGAACAGTACTACAAATTATTTATAGGTGGAACGTCATTGAGGACTAGACATGTGTTACAAGTAAACCAAGACAAACTAAAATGGGGTTCTAAATATGAGAAGCAATAAATAAACATAACAAAAGCACCAGTTCGAAGCCCATTGCGAGCTAGGTGATGTGCATGGACAATAGGCACCTTGCGTGCTCCCCGGACATTGAAAAGCTCAACTGGGCCGAATTAAGTCGATCGAGGATATATATTAGAGTTTTTTTTATTCAATTAAGCTATTATAATTTTTCAATTTGGAGAAATTGACCAAATCAAATCAAACAGAATTCGGGTTTTATTGGAAACTCATATCAAAATAACTAAGTCAATCAACTCAAGCAAATTGTAGCTTTTCGTCAAACTGGGGTATTTGAAGTCTTAATTTGGACTAATTCATTAAATCGGTTGATATAAGTTATATGTTTGCCTAGCAGGCTTAATTACAACTAGATTTTGACATGCGGTTAATTAATATTTTTTCTAGTGATTAAAAAAAATACATGCATCACATTATTCACATATGATTTACACGAACATCTAAGTGCAAAGATACCTTTTTTAAATTATTATACTATCAAATTTTTGTCACATAAAAATGCGTAAATGCAAAGGTGGCACATCAAAATCGTCATCGTTGTTGGTTTGCTACCACAAGACAAAAGACAATAATGTTGTTAGTATATAATTGATGGCGTGTTATCGGTACTTGTCTGTTGTCGTTAAATTACGAGAAATAAATTATCTAATATCGATGAAGCTGGAAATTTAGAAATAGAAGAAGGTTTTGACACCACCAAACTGGTAAAGGGTTGACTATCCTCACCGGAGGCAGTTTAGTTGGGGGTCTACCTTCTGTAAAATAAGATAGATCATTATACACTAAAAGAGATATAGGTCAACAAGTAAGCCAACAAGTAAAATTAGTGTTTAAACCAGTCATTTCTTCGAGTTCTTATGTCCTTAATTAGAATGTCTTATTGATATTTATTTAATAATCACAGAAGCACCAAGCAATCGTGGGTGCCTTTGAGCTAAATATAGAAATACGAAATCTAGGATGGGAGGGTAATTGTCTCCCTAAAGAGTGATGAGGCCTTTGCTTGTCCAAGTTAGGACCAAAATAGAAGAGCCAAAGGTCATTTTACTAATGCCAAAGAAAGGAATAGGATCCACATTTGGTAGATACACTAGTAAAAAGCTAGAAGACACAATTCCACAATGAATATGTATGGTCCCGCTAAGGAGCTTCTCTTACAATCTATCAACAATATTCTCTCCTAGGCTATGCCCGTGTGCTGGCATTCTCTCTGAAAGCTTGAAGACCTCTATCTCAGGTGAGATGCCTACACCTCCACCATAATCCCTTGAGAATTTATTTCTCACCTATACTACTCTTTTACCATAATTCCTTGAGAATTTATTTCTCACCAAACTTCTTCTCCACCAGCTCATTAATTCTACCATATTTATGTATTACCCATCAATTTCAACCCGTGCTTCCGTGCTTTCTTAAAGTCTCCACTAAGCACTTACCCACCATTGATGTGAGTGTTGTAAACCCAAGGAATGGTTATCAACAACCTTATTGAACAAACATATCATCTTACCTGCTCTACAGATCCTATTGATCTGGAGATAGATCCGAATATCTCAGATAGCCCAAACGCCTTCATAATTGTTGGGGAAATCATCAGTGACAGACCCCTCAATAAAACAAGATTCAAAAACACCCTATACAAAGCTTGGAAATCCCATATGGAATCAAGATCCAAGAACAAGATAACCGACCGTTATTCACTATCCATAATGAATATGATTTTCACAAGATTCTGAACAATCGCCCTTGGATGGTTATGGGATCACGTTTGGTTCTAAGTGAATGGCCTCCAGATGTTGCATTACAAGAAGTGAATCTCTCAAAATCCCCATTATGGGTTCGGGTTTACGGGCTTCCCCCAAATCAAATGACTAGAAACAATGTTGTCACAATAGGGAGGAGAATTGGCGAATTGAAGCAAATAAAAAGCTCGAAAGATGGAAAGATTGGGGAAAGAGGATACATAAGGATTAGGGTGGAAGTCGACATAGAGAAGCCATTTCTGAAAGGATTTGCAATGAGAAGAGAAGGAAAAAAAGATGCATGGATTCAATTTCGGTATGAGAGGCTTCCAGATTTCTGCTTCAGATGTGGCTGCCTCGGTCATGTTAGGAAGTGGTATCTTGAAAATATGGAATTTTTGGTGAACCAGAAAAACAATCAGTTTACGGAGACAGGAAGGCTCTTTCCCCAATACATATTTTTCCAAACTCTACCCCTAACTCTACTTCTGACAACATGACAAAACTTGTCCCAGCTTCAGACACGCCAACTATTCTCTCTAGTATCTTAAACAAACAACCCCCCTCACTTGTCCCTGTCAATCATCAAGAACCCACTTCCCATGTGCAAACATCTTTAAACATCAGCCCACCATACCACCTATCAGACCTTTTCAACCCCTTAAACCAAATGACTTCCAAGATACAAACCTCTTCAGCCCCCAATACCACCAAACAATACAACCCAGACGGAGAAGTGCTATGCACATCATCTCCAGTATCACCTCACACTGAATTGCAATCAGTGGACCAAGTATCCCAGGCTAAATATAGGATGCACCCTATGTTCCCCAACCAAACTTCTGAACCCCACAAACCCATAATCCATCCTAGAATAGAGCATCAACCAGAAACCCCACAACATCCTGACCCCAAACCAAATTTGAAAAGAAAACCCACCCAACCTGAAAATCAATCCCACAAAAAACAAAAATACACCCCTTGCATTTCCAACCAACCAATCCCCCTCACCTATTTCTCTCTATTCTAATTATCCCAAACGCCAGCTCAAACTGAAACAGAGAGCTCGCCTTACCAAAAGTACTAACATCCAACTGTCCTCTGTCCCAGACCAAAAATGTTCTTCTCTGGTAGAAGGAGGCGATCCCCTCCTACCATCACCATCATGTTGATTCTCTCCCGTAACTGTCGAGGGCTTGGATCTCAAAGAAAAATCTGGGCCTTCTGTTGGCTTCTCTGACAATACCCCTCTGAAATTCGCATCTTCTCTGAAACAAAAATCCCTTTCATCTTCTCATCCCCATTCTTTCTTTTCTCGGATTTCTGAACCATCATGTCGTTGAACCAATTCAATCTGCTGGAGGTCTGTGCCTAGCTCGGAAGCTAGGAGTGGACATTGAAGTAATCTCTGGCAATATGAACCTCACAAATGCAATTGTTTTCTCGGATCCAACATCAACACCTTGGATGATTTCAGCTATTTATGGCCCTCCTTACAGACAAGAGAAGCCGAATTTTTGGGACAATCTTTCCAAAATAGTTGACTCTTTTGCTGGACCATGGTTAGGAATTAGGGACTATAATGAAATTACAAGTTCGAATGAGGAGAAATGAGGTAAAGCTTTTGCTTCCTCTTCATCTGGTGGCCTCCTAAAAGTGGTTAATGAGAAAGGTTTGATCGACCTGGGCTTCTCAGGGTATCCATTTACCTGGAATAATAAGAGACCAATGGTTGTAAACATCAAAGAGAGACTTGATTGTGGATATACAAGCATTCAGTGCCAAATGCATCTATTCAACATATCACAGCCTGCCAATCGGATCATTGCCCAATTCTTTTGAACACAACAGAAGGAGATTACATGGTGCCTAAACCTTTCAAATTCCTGTCGTGTTGGACTAGGGATATATCAAGCCACCTCGTAGTCAAACATGCTTGGAAGATTTTCATCAGGGGACCCCCCCCCCCTCTTCCTCTTATGCCAAAAAATCAAGCATACTCGAGCAGCTATAAGGAGATGGAATAAGATGCATTTCGGCATGATCCAAACAAAAATCCAGCAGTTAAGTGAAACCATCAGTTCTATACAATCACAAGACCCTTCATTTGAGAACACTGCATTGGAATCAAATCTTCAACTAGAGCTAGATGAAGAATTAAAGCGGGAAGAGTCTCTGTGGCTTGACAAATCACGTCACAAGAGAATTTTGGATGGAGATCTCAATACCAAATACTTTCACTTAACCACTATCATTCGGGGAAGACCAAATGCAATTGATTTCTTGAAGAACAGTGAAGGAGTATGGCTTTCTGGAAGGAAACATATTGGCGATTGTCTTAATGAGCACTTCAATAGGATCTATGAAACCTTAAATCCGGCTATCCCCCTGGATATGGAAGATCTGATCTCACCAGTGGTTACTGGAGAAGATAACTCCATGCTCTGCTCTATTCCAGAAGAAATAGAAATCACTCGAGCTCTTCATCATCTGGGCTCCCACAAAGCTCCTAGTCTAGACAGAATGACAGTACACTTTTACAAAACCTACTGGAATATTATAAAACATGATGTCATCAAGAGCGTCCAAACCTTCTTTGTCAGTTGTTATTTATTGAAAGAGCAGAATCTCGCTCATGTTGCCTTGATCCCAAAAGTTGAGAACCTAACTTCGGTAAATCATTATAGACCTATTAGCCTTTGCAATGTCTCGTACAAGATAATCTCTTCGATCATGGCTTCTAGACTCAAATCCATTCTCTATAAGTTGATTTCTCCTCTACAGGCTACTTTTGTGCCAAACAGAATAATCAATGATAATAGCATTCTTGTCCAGGAAATAGGCCATACGATGAGGAAGAAGAAAGGCATGAAGGGTTTAGCGGCTATCAAAATTGACATGGAAAAGGCCTATGACAAGATGGAATAGCCTTTCATTCTTCTCGTGCTCAAGAATTTCGGTTTTAGTCCTCAATAGATGCAGTGGGTCGATCAATGCATAAGTTCTTCTACAATGTCCATACTCATCAATGGAGCCCCTCACGAGATCATAAAACCCACCAGGGGACTACGTCAAGGCAACCCACTTTCGCCATTCTTGTTCATCATGGGGTCTAAAATATTAACAAGACTTCTTCTGAAAGATGAAATTCAAGGAAAATTGCATGGAATCAGAGCAAATCACTCAAGCCTAGCCATATCCCATTTGCTTTTTGCTAATGACTTAATACTATTTTGCAAGTCCAATGAAGGGGAAGCAGAGGAAGTAGTAAATAGCCTTAACAAGTTTGTTGATTGGTCAGGCTAGATAATTAACAAAAACAAGTCAAGAGTGTTTTTCAGCTTCATTGTAGAAGCTTCCATTAGACAACAGCTCTGTGGCATTCTGGGCATTAAGAAAGCTCATCCTCAAGACGAGTACTTGGGTTTGCCACTGTTCACCCATAAAGGAAAAGCTTTGTTGTTCACTAATGTGCTAGATAGGGTGAGAGGAAGACTAGCTAGATGAAAAAATAAGTGTATCTCCATAGCAGGCAGAGGCACGCTAATCAAGTCAGTAGCAATGGCCATACCCATGTATCCTATGTCAACATTCTCTATTCCAAAGAAAATTTGCAACCAACTTGACAATACTTTTCGAAGGTTTTGGTGGGGGCATAGCGAGTCTAAAACACACTTCTACTGTCCAAAAGCTTGGGATACTATCTGTATTCCCAAAAGTAGACGAGGGCTGGGTTTCAAACCTATGAAGGCATTCAATCAAGCACTACTCACAAAATTGGGCTGGAAGGTACTTAAAGAACCAGAAAAGTTGTGGGTTAAGGTTACGGAGAAGAATTATCTGAAAGGAACATCTTTCTTGGATTATGATCAGGGGCGGACCTACGTTTGCACCAGGGGGGGCTAATGCACCCCCTCAACTTCTGAGAATTTTTTTTTTCATTTCACGTGGTCTGTAACTCTCTCTCTCTCTCTCTGTGCGACTTGCACTACGCCAACTAACTCACTTACGACTCTCATGCCCCTGCTAGACAGCCAGACCGTAGACACCCATTCACCGGCGACAGGCGACGGCCGACGGCCATACGCGGACACGGCAAGGGCTCCTCGAGTCGACTCTATCTGGAGAGCTCTGCTTAGATCTGGAACGAACAAAACAGCCTACTAGCCGAGTGAAGGCGCCGAGGCGGTCTTCTTAAAATCTGGAACAACCGTCAACTGAAGAAGCAGTGATCGGCGAATGGCGACGGCAAGGCGAGGACTCCACCGGCCAACATCCTTCTACCGGCAACGACACGTCGACGACCGGTGACCAGTGACCGGTCAGTCAACTGCATTTTCAGATTTCGGTACATATTTTCAGATTGATGTTGATGATTTGCTTTTCAATTGCTTTCCTAATTTGATTTTCATATATTGATGGATTTGATTCCCTGAGTACATGTTGATTGAGATTTTATATTGACAATTCAGAAAAGCTTAGTTGATTAAGTTTAATGGACTAGAAATGTTTAATGGATCAGAAATGTGGCCTTTGGAAGAACCTTTAACCAAATGATGTGTGCATGATGGTTGAATATGCCCTCAACCGGACGAAAACTGGAGTTGCCAGTAATTGGATGAATCATTTTTTGCCAATTCTGGTATCTCGGATCTTTGAATCCCAACTGGTCTATGATTTCTTGATGCAGCAACATATTCCAATTCAGGAGCCTTGTTGATAGTACCATGAGGCAGGCACATTTGCCAGCTAGCCAGCTAGTACTGCCAACTCTTTTTCTGTTCTCTTACAGCTTTCCTTTCTTCCAACCCAAAACGAAATTTGGGTTCCTTTTCAGTTTTGTAAGGAGGTTGGATGTCTGTTGGTACATTCTTGCTCTGTGATCACAACTTTCGCTCTCACCAACATCGAGTTTGAAAATCTACACTTCATCCGTTATAGTATGATAGGTGTAGTTGATTGCACTCTGCCCCTCCAACCAAGTAGAAACGGTAGTGCTCAATTCAGTGTGATCACCACTAGTAAAGTACAGTAGTGATGATCAAGTAGTTACAACTACGGGGACAAGCTATCTGGACTTAATGTCATGTATTGGCTGCACTGTATGACGATATTCCTGTACAATCCTCATTAGGATCAAGTACTTGGGTGAGATTTTTGTGCTTATGAGCAACTGTTGCAGCTTTTGATTTACCCAAGGGCAAGGAAATTCTTGCACTACAGAGGGAGTGTGATGCACAGAGGCTTGGTAGGTCATGCAGTTGAGTCTTGCTTGCAATTGAATTTTAAAGGAACATCAGGTGGAGTCCCACATAATATAGGAAAAAAAAATGGCTTAGAAGTTTGTATGCGGTCTCTTCATTTTTCCAGATGCATTGCAAAGAGTGCTACTGGTTGTTCAACTTTTGCAAGAGAACAGGTTTGAATCTAAGAGAGACATATATTGTCTATCCTGCTTTTTTGTAAGGTGAAAACAACTATCATTTTCAATCTTATGGTCAAGCATTCAATTTTGGAGGGGCAGAGTGCAATCAACAATCATTTTTAATCTAAAATTGAATGCTGACCATAAGAAAAACAGGTTCGAACCGTAATAGGGTCTCTTAGTTATTTAAAGAGGCTCGGATTATAGTACACAAAGTGGGAAGTTAGTACTTAGAAATGTCTAGTAAGCCATAAGCACGAGAGTAGGGCTCGGATTTTTGTGTATTATTTTACTTATAAAAAATTTAGTGACTTGATAAATTTTTTGCACCCCCTGGAATGAAATCCTGGTTCCGCCACTGATTAGGATCCTCCAAAATCAGCATCTTGGATATGGAAAGGGATATGCTCTAGCAAGGAGACATTGCGCAATGAACTGTGTTATATTGTTGGAAATTGTGAGAACATTGACATCGAAAATGATCATTGGATACCATCAATTTGGAATTTCCGTCCAGATATAATGTCTGAAGACTTCCTAGCTGGTTCGAAAGTATCTACCTTAATCAATCTCTCATCAAATTCGTGGAACTTAGAGAAGTTGTAAAACCTTTTTTCAGAATTTCATGTTGGCGAAATACTGAAAATACGTATTTCCCCATCAATGCCTCGGGATTTATTAGCCTGGACACCAACCAAAGCCTCAAGATTTCTTAGCCTGGACACCAACCAAATTCGGAAAACTAACGGCTAAATCAGCTTATTTGTTTGACAATGAAATTCAGTTCCAACTGGATCAAGAAAGGTACTGCTCTTTTTGGAAGATGTTGTGGAAACCAGAATTCGTGAAAGACAAAAAATTCTGATATGGCGTATTGCATGAAATTTACTCCCGGTCAGAAAGAAGCTTCAAGACTTTGTCCTTGAAATTGACACCAAGTGTCTTCTCTGCAAATCTGGGGAAGAGTCTTTAGCCACTTATTTCTCACATGCCCTCTAACTCGAGCACTTTGGCTAGCTTCGCCTGAAATTTTTCGACCTCCTCACAGCCTTATCCAGCCATCAACAGGTTCAAATGATAATCTCAGGAATCATACAATTCAATGGCTATCGGGTATCATATCTCCACCAATCCCTCAAGGTAATGAATCCAAGGCGAGTCATCATTACACTATTTTTGATGTTATAGTAATGGATCATGTATGGAGATGTCGAAATCAAATGGTGTTCTGAAAGGCGGAAATCAATGTCAAGGAATTATCAAAACAGATCCAACTGGCGTATGGTAGATACAAAGAGGCAGTTACTTCCCACTCAATAGCCAGATTGCACTCCTCTGACAGATTTAATCCTCCTCCTCACTAGCACTGTGTGAATTTTGATGTTGCGGTAAGAGAGACAAGAACCATTCAAGCTACGATCATTCGAGATCACAGAGGTAATATCGTAGCTGCTATCACTACACCAAAATGGTGTAATGGAACCTGAAACAGCTGAAGCACATGGCAGTCTTACAGCAATAGATCTTGCTTTGTGAAACAATTGCACTCTTCTAATTTTTGAAAGGGATGATTGTAGTGGACTGGCTCATTAACCAAGATCAGCAGCCTCACTGGAAGTGTTATTCTATAATTGCAAAAGCTCGTGAGAAGCTAAAGAAATTGATTTGTTGGGATGTTTTGAAAGTCAATATGTGTGTAAATAGCATAGCCCACAATTTAGCCAAGTGGGCTGATGATTCGAACTCTTTTGGCTTGGTTCCATCTTCATCCTTTGATTCTCTTTTGTTAATGGACGAAATGGTGAACCAAGAACCCTCTTTTGTAATTCGTCCTTTCTAAAGCATTATCTTGATTAGGAAAAAAAAAATTCTCTCCAAGAGTAGGAACCCACAACTAATGAAGATTATCTCCTGTAGACCCATACTTAATTGCATGACGTGCCTATAAAAACTTGCCATTAAGAGAACTACGTGCCAATATTTTCTTTGCTTTGTAATCGAAATATGGTCTTTTATTATTATTATTATTATTATTATTATTATTATTATTATTATTATTTTATAAAAGTCAAAAATATATACTAGGATAAAAGACCGAATGTACACAAAGAGTAGAAGAAAAAGAACAAAACAGATAAGCCAAATAACACCCCCCCCCCCCCCCCACACACACACACACACACACCTACCCCTCAATCTAGATAAGAATAATAAAACCCTAATTAACAAGTCCAAAACACCATAAGCAAAACATCATAGCAATGTGTCAATACTAGGAAGGACCCGCACAAGATGAACACGATCAAACCATTCTTGTTTAAGTCTATGACTAGATCGCACAACAAAATTCGCCAAGGCTGATGGGAGGGATAAGGCACCAACTTTTCCTTGGGTGACATGCACATAATGCAATCCCCCTACAATGAGAAGTCAATGTACTCAAAAAGTCTGTGGGAGACGAATGCATCCTAAAGTGAGTGTTCATCTGCAGCATGAGAGCACAATCAGGGAGGAGTACAATTAAATGAAAATAATGTAACTTAAGAACCCATTGTAGGCCATAACACATAGCTAATTCAAACGCACTAGTTCACCAGCAGTAATGAGAACATCAATTAAAGCCCCAATCAAAACCCAATTCTGGTTAAATAGAACCATGCCCAACCCATATTTCCCATCCAACGGGGAACCAACTACAATAATAGCATAGAAAACTGGGGACAGTGGAATTGCACAACCACAATAATCTGAGAAGTAAATGGAATGAAGAGGAGGATAAAAGTTTCCATATCAATCTCCCATAACCATTAAATGAGAAATGCCCTTAAATTGAACCTTCCCAAGACAATTTTGTTACGTTCTAGTGCCCTAAATATGATGAAGCACAGTGCGCCTCTAAGAAATGACCAATTGAGGGTAGAAATTTTTTAGTTCAAAGATTAATGCATTCATAGTAGGACAGATAGATCAAAGTATAATAGAGATACTCACAGTCTGAAGTAACATATCCTGATTTCTAAAGAACGGCTTAGCCCACCAACTCAAGAACCAGTGTACAGCTGAACAGCTAGGAAAAATTGTTGATGATGGACGACCCCCAAGAAACAAATACCAAATTATTTTAACACAAGGGCATTCAATAAATAAATGTCCTTGGGATTTCGAAAGAGACAAACATAGAGGACAACGAACACTAAGGACAATGGCATTTAAGATGTTCAGAGGAAATAGGCAAACAATGGTGGAGAAATTGCCATAAAAACATTTTAAGCTTTTCTGAGATGGGAAGTTTTCACATTTTAAACCACATAGTAGGGGCCAAACAAACAAGAAGAAGTCAGTGGAAAAGGCCTGAACGTATTAGACAAGAACCTATAGGTAGAAGTGAATGAGAAAGGAGCGCCCTAAACAAAGGAACATGAGCAATGATCTGTAGACCCCTGAGGCAAGACATGAATTTTCAAAATATGAGGAATGAGATCAATAGGGAAAGTAGGAAAAAGCACACCCAAATCTCAGGAATTAGTAATGGACAAAAATAAATCAGGGATAGACCAAGAAGCATTATCACTATTGTTCCCAACCTATTCTGGTCGAACCCAAACGCCCACTGGGGTCCCATTTTCCATGACACATCCGCACAAGCAATAGTCATTTTCAACGCTCACAACCGGTCAAAGCATGCATGCTCAAGTCACGTGCACTTCTCACTTTTGTTACGTGACTTCGTCACGAAGAAACTCATCCTTGCGCGACTGTTTCATCACGCTCTGACCGTCACAAATCACCCGTCGTCTGTTGGCGCACCTTGGCGCTTGCCGAAGGTGTTTGGCCTTGGCCTCCCCATTGGGGTCGGCCTCGGCCTTGGCCTCCCCCTTGGGTTTGGCCTTGGCCTCCCCTTGAGTTTGGCCTTGGCCTTCCCCCAAGGGTTGGCCTTTGGCCTCCATCCTTAGCACATTCACTACTCTTCAAGAGGCCTTACATCGTCCGTGACCCTCGTCGTCCGTCGCCCGGACACAACTCCGCGACCCCGTCGCCCGGACACAACTCTGCGACCCCCGTCGCCCGGACACAACTCCGCGACATCGTCGCCGGCGTCCGGGCGCCGCACTTCAACACTATGCCGCGCCCGTGCGCCGCGCCGCTGATACAGCTGTGCCCCCAGGCTCTCTGTCACACTACCGTTCCCCCGACACCATACGCATTATGTCGCGCCCATGCGCCACCATTGACACAAACGTGCCCTCGGCACCTTACGCACTCCGCCCGTGCGCCGCGCCACTAACATAGACGTGCTCCCGGCACCTTACTCACTTCATCGCGCCCATGCGTCACAATCATGTTACATGCCCCCAGGCACCACACTCATTCATCACACCATGCGCACCTTGCGTTGGTCATGGAACATGCTTCAACCCACTCTCCGGAGTGTACATCATCCGCGGGGATAGGCGACTCCTCCGGGACACTATCTCTGCTAGGGAGCTCTTCAACTCCCCTTCCGCCAGGTAGACGGCTCCTCTGGGATGCTACCTCGGCCAGTCGGGTAGACGGCTCCGAGTGCTCCTCGGGGATGCTACCTCCGGGATGCTACCTTGACATGCTCCGAGTGCTCCGGCACAAGGACTCACCCGCGGGGATAGGCGACTCCTCTGGGACACTATCTCTGCCAGGGAGCTCTTCAACTCCCCTTCCGCCAGGTAGACGGCTCCTCCGGGATGCTACCTCAGCCAGTCGGGTAGACGGATCCTCCAGGATGCTACCTTGACGCGCTCCGAGTGCTCCGGCATAAGGACTCACCCGCGGGGATAAGCAACTCTTCCGGGACACTCTCTCCGCAGTGAGTTCTTCAACTCCTCTTCCGCCAGGTAGACGGCTCCTCCGGGATGCTACCTCGGCCAGTCGGATAGACAGCTCCTCCCATATCTCTACCAGGGAGCTCCAAGTGCCCCGGCATAAAGACTCCCCTTCTGCCAGGTAGACAACTCCTCCGGGATGCTACATTGGCCGGCCAGGTAGACGGCTCCTCCGGGATGCTACCTCGGTCTGCGGAATAGGTGACTCCTCCGGGACACTATCTCCGCCAGGGTGCCTGCGTGACTGGCCTACGTGCTCCGGCACTGGGGGCTTACGTTGGCACCCCTAGGGACTATGACCCCCGGGTCACTTCGAGACGGGAGCAGGTCTTCGGAGGGCATCGCGCCTAGTTCACCTGGCAGTTGGGCGTCGGGTCTTCCCCACCGCTGCCAGGCCTGTGGGACTCTACAAGGGCTTGGATTGGAGGCTAGATCAAGGGGTTCTCTGGCCACACTGACGCTGTGGGAGCCAGTCTTTCCAGACAGACAGAGCGACGCTGTGCGGGGCAGGCCGGGTGAATATGCGATCCGACAGTCCGTGGAGCACCGGCACCCGTGGACCCCCCGGTGACGTGTCACTCTCGGGGAGCGCCACGTGTCGGTTAATGACATCATCATCTCAATCTCTATAAATAGAGATATTGAGAATTCGTTCGGGACGGAACATTGACCGAGGACTCTCACATTTTTGCTTTCTCACTCTAGAATCCTAGAGAGAGAAACATACATGACCTTGACTCTGGACCTAAGCATCGGACTGTGACTGTCGTCGTGTATTCATCTTGCGCCATCGCCCTCGCAGCACTGCCACCCTCAAGCTCTGTCTGGGAAGCCCTTGGTCTCTGCCCTCCTTCCACCCTTGTTGTGTCTCACATCAACGTACTTGGCATCTGACTCGGACTGCAGCCTTTATGGCACCTCCACGTTAAGTACGAACCCACTTTCCTTGGCATCAACTATTACGAAACTGTTGTGAGGCCGTATGAGAGATAGAAGGCAGCCACCAATCCATCCATACCGAAATTGAAAGCGTATCCCCAAGATGCCATTGTAACCCATATTTGAGGGTACGCTATCTTACCATTATACTGTGCCAAATCCATGAGCAAGTTCGAGAGTAGGTCTGTTGAAGAAAATAACAGCAAGCAAAGTAACGTCCTTTAAGAACTCAAGCTACCAAACTTTGAGGGGTTGGACCAAATTTTCCAGGCTTGCTTAGTAAGTAAAGAGTGGTTAAAGAGCTTAAAATCTTGAAATCCCAAACCATCTAGCCTTTTAGGGAGACACAAAGTAGGCCATGCAATCCAATGAATGGAGTGTCGAGTCGTTTTCCCAGACCACAAAAAACAAGCTAAAATTTGATCAACTTGATTGCAAACCGACACAGGGAAGTTGAAAATTGACATATAATGCACCAACAGGATACGGATTTAATGAGCATGAGATGTCTAGCTTTATTTAATAGGAGGTCTAACCAATGCACATACATGTCTTGAACTTTCTGAACAAGGCCAAAATCTCCTTCTTATGCACAGCCACATCCAGATGAACACCCAAATATTTTTCGAACTCCGGATTGGCTAAAAAATGAAAACCACCTTCAATCGATTATCGGTTTCAAGACTAGCATTCGGACTGATAACCAGGCTAGATTTGTTCCAGTTAATGCATTGCCCAGACATGAGGCAATAATCTCTCAAGATTTGCTTAACTGCCTCAATGTCATGATTATAGTTCTTTCGAAGGCGAAGAAAAATGTAAATGTCATCAGCGTACATAAGATGAGAAACTGACGAGGAGTATTTCCCGGACTTAATACCTTGAAATTTGCCTTAACGTTCACCCTGAAGCAAACTGGCTGAAAGCGCTATTGACTTGAGTAAAAATTCTACGCATCATTCTCGAATGACAGTTCTAAACTATGCTTGAGTTTTGGATACTCAAAATCAACTTTAGAAGGCTATACAGACTCGGATATGGTAGTGACCTTAAAGGCAGAAAATCCACATTTGACTTTTTATTTACAGACTCTAAACAGTGTGCATGAGAAAAGGTAAGAATGCATTTTTTGTTCACACAAACCAACTTTGGTAACTATTCCTAAAGTGGCTAGTCATGCGTGAATAAGAGTTGCACACTGTGCATTTGGCAACTACCCAACTACTTCTCCTCCTATAAAAGGAGAAGGTTGCCAAAGGTTTTCAACATACCAAACACCAAACACCAACACTTAGAAGCATTTAGCCATTGAGAGTTAAAGGCAGTACTACACGGTGAGTTAGCCACTGAGAGCTAAAAAAGTGTTAGGCATTTAGATTGTAGCTCAAATGCAAGAGCTTTAAGTGTTTTTGTAATAGCAGTGGTGAGTTAGAAAAATCACAGAGAGTTTTTATTCCCTGAGAGAAAAATAGTAAGGTTTTGTGCAATATTCTTTGTGCGTGTGTGCAAGCTATTTGGTTTACAGCCCTGTGTACAAACACATCAAATATCATGAATGGTAGACAGCTTCATTCAATATCAAATTTGATTCCAATAGTCAAATACAATAGCCTGTCAAACCCCACACTTCATAAACTAGTCAAATCTGCCAAAAAGCATTGTGCTTTCAATGCACAATCCACCATAAAGTACTCTATACCACACTGCACAAGTTCACATAATACAAAAGAGTTGTGCTTCCAACAACACACTGGTCTGCCAAAAAGAGTTGTGCTTCCACTGCACAACTTCACACAATTTGTAATAAAGTATTATATTACAAAATAAAAACCTAACGTTTGCCCTAGTTAGCCCTAGGTCATATTTGCAGCTTAAATCTCAAGTCTTTTTCTTTTTCTTTGCAGCTTCAAGCATGATCTTCCCTCTTGTTGTTTCCACAGCAGCCAACCTTGTTATTTCATTCCCATCAGACCTACTTCCAGAAGAGGCTGCAGCTCCAGGTATCCATACAGGAGGTAGCTTTTTGGCTACACTAGCAGCAGCAGCAAACCTTGCTCTACTTGCAGCATCTTCACTCACAGGGGCAGCTGGTTCTTCAGTAGAACCATGTACAGCAGCAGCATCAGTCATTGTAACAGCTTCTTCTTCCTGCCATCTTGGATTTCCAGTTTTCTTAGCAGCAAACCTGCCACATAAGACTCCAGTATGTTTTTTAGCAGCTGGCATTTTATTCTTGTCCTGCATTGACAAGGAAATGTAAATCATCAAGCTGACAAGGAAATGTAGATATCTAGCCTGATCAAAGTAAGGTAAAACTTACTGATGAAGGCTGGTTAGTTTATCTGTCTCCCACAGAGGCTGCATCATTAAGACTATCATTTATATTCTCATCTACTCCACCCTCTCTAACTACTTTACCTCTACCATTTACTCCTACACTCTGCATAAGCAACCCTGTTAGTAGAGAACTGTATATGAGAAAGGAAAAAAAAGCATAATACAAATACTCTTTTTTTTTATGCTATGACTTACCCCATCTTTGCCAAGTCTCCCTGATGGCTGTTGACTGGAGGTGCCAGTAGCAGGAGTGCCTCCATGATATGTCTTGCCTATCCTTGAGTTAGGGTGCACTGGACCTTTGCAGCTCCTCATATTGTGCCCAATTTGCAAGTATCTAGCACAAGTCATCACCCTGCCCTTTCTGGAAACACTGGTTTCTCCTCCCACTTCATTAGCAGACTTCTTCCTTAATTTTTTAGGCCTACCAATTAGTTTCCTATAGGATGGTGGAGCTAATGGTTCAAGTTCAGCCTTCTCCCAGTCAGCCTGACCAGGGACTGTATGCATCATGCTGTTGTATGCTGCCAAGTTTGTCTTTTTGTTGTAATATGGATGTATATAACTCTCTGGCTTCTCCCTATTCAAATAGATAGAGGCAACAACATGCTTGCAAGGGATTCCTGTCAGTTGCCACATCCTACAGTTGCAAGTCATTTGCCTCAGATCAACAACCCTTGTTTTCCCATATGCTTCAACCTCAAACTCCAAGTCCCCACACCAAGATGCAAAACATTCCTTTGATGCTACTTTAATCTTCTCCAACTTCTCCAAAATATTTGGACAGATGGTGCCATCATATCTCTACATCCCCATCTTCTTCACTTGTATTCTTGCCATGACATGTTTCCTTATCCACTATACCATACCAACAATTGGCATGTCTCTAGCTTCAAGAATGTAGCTATTGAAACACTCACTGAGGTTGTTGACAAGGATGTCACACTTTGAAGTTGTACCAAAGTGTGACCTACTCCATGTGGCAGGATCCAAACCACTTAACCACTTAAGGGCTTCTCCATCTTTGTCAATGTTCCTTAACTAGTTAATACAGTCCTTAAAGTCATTTTGGTTGCTAGCTCTAGCTGCATTCCAAAGGCAATCTTTGAACTCCTTTCCCTTAAACTTCTCCCTGAAATTGGCATACATATGCCTCATGCAAAATATGTGTTCAGCTGTTGGTAATAGCTCCCTGAATGTCTCTACCAATCCCTTCTGCCTATCAGAGATAAACACCAACCCCTTATCTGCCACTTCACCAAGTTCTCCTATCAGTTGCCTCAGAAACCAAGTCCAAGAACTCTTGGTTTTTGACTCAACTACACCAATGGCAATAGGGAACATGTTATTATTCCCATCCCTTCCAACTGCACTGAGTAATTGACCCCCATAAACAGTCTTAAAAAAGCAGCCATCTAAACCAATTATTGGCCTACAACCCTTAATAAAACGTGTCTTCTGAGCTTCAAAACTAACAAACAACCTCTGAAAAATTGGTGCTGTTTGAGTGGAAGGCCTGTCTGTTGCAACAAAAAAAGAAGTCCCAGGGTTATATTTCAACAAAGTCTTCCCGTAGTCCCAAATCTTAGCATACTGCATCCTAACATCTCCCTCAATCAACTCCTTAGCCCTCCTCTTAGCTCTGTACAACTGATGCCTTCTCATATTTGCATTCAAGTCCTTTTTTATCACATTCTTCATTGATTTCAGGTTCCATGTGGGATCATCCCTAAATTTCTCTAGATAGTGTTCAGCTATGTACTTAGAGTTTACCAAATGATTATCAAAGTCTCTACCACATGTATGTATCTGGAAGAAAGTCTTAATCTGAAAGGTTTGCTCACCACCAATTGGAGAAGCATGGACTCTCCACTGACATTCTCCATGCTCTTTTTCCCAGTACTTACACACAACAGTGATCCTTCTATTTTCATTCTTCTTCTACACAAAGTCGTATCCTCTCCTCACACAATGTAGCTTCAAAGCCTGCCTAAACACTTGTGGGTTGGGAAACTTCATTCCAACAAACAGATCAGGACCTGTTTCCCCTTCCCAACCTGTTTTTTCATTGAATTCTGGGTATTTAGGTGCCAAATCTTCATCAGATTCAGACCCTACTAGGCTTCTTAACTCATCAGAGTCATCCCCATCAGAGTATCATTGCTCACCCCTCTTCTCCACATTAACATCCCATCTATCCCCACTTTCTGGCACCTTAAATATGTCATCATCTTCATGTCCTCTCTCTAACCCTTCATGAAGCTCAGGTGGGTCAGGGCCTTCATCTTCAATAACCACATCTTCATCTTCTAAATTTAACCCCTCACTAGCATCATCTTCAGTTTCCCCTTCATTTACACCTTCAGCTTCAGTTAACCCTTCATTTTCTAATTCAACTTCATCACCTTCAGTCACCCCTTCATTTACACCTTCAGCTTCAGTTAACCCTTCATTTTCTAATTCAGCTTCATCACCTTCAGTCACCCCTTCAGTTTCCCTTTCAACTTCAGCTTCAGTTAACCCTTCATTTTCACCCTCAGCTTTATCACCTTCAATCACCTCTTCATTTACACCTTCATTTACACATTCATTTACATCTTCATTCACACCTTCATCTGCATTACCTTTAACATTTACAACTGCCTCAGCCTGGGTAATATCCCCATCACCAACAGCCATGCCATCATCCACATCACCATTATCACCATACTCAATTCTTAATACATTTCCAAGTACAACCTGACCATCCACCCTAATTACTTGTAAGGGATCTACCATTTCTACATAAATAGGTAAGACACCACTGTCACTGTAGTACCTAACCATGTCAGCCACACCCCTATCATATGTAATAGACCTTAATCCATGGTCAAAGCTTACCCCAGGTATGACATAGTACAACAAACTAGAACTAGGTAGCCTTAGATCATCTTCTAACAAACCTATTAGCTCCCAACAAGATATGAAGTCTAAGTCATAGTTCTCAATATATGCTACTGTCCCACCTTGGTATGTCCTATTTGGTGAACTAGTAAACAATCCCCCATAGCGAAACTCAAGGGTTACACTGTCAAACACAACCATTTTCTGCAATGAAAATATTCAAAATTTATTACTAACTAACATAAATCTTAAGGATATATGTAATACAGCTAGTTACTTTAGTTGCTAGTATGAGAATGTATGTCTAGTCATCTAACCAACTTAAACAAACATTAAGTTAAACAAAACACAAGCAGTGCTTTGGCAAATGTGGTCCAACAAAATAGTTGACAGCCAATGTGGTCCCCTACATAGCATATCTTGTCTACATTTCATGCATGATTTCATGCAACTTTGCATGCATGAAATGTAAACCATATATTCAACAGAAAATAAATATAACATTTAGCAGTCCCAATCACAAATCCTTATTCCTAATTTGAAGGATAGAAACCCTCAATTGAGATAAAATTGAAATCAAAAAACAAACTCGCATTCAAAAACCCTAATTTCAGAACAAGAAGAATTCATATTGAGAAATGTAGCATTCTGAATGGAAAGATACTTAAAATAAATTATTTTTTTTCAGAAATGGAAAGGTTCTATCAAAAGAAACCAAAGGTGGAAAAGTTATTACAGTCTAATAAGAATGAGTGTAGAAATCAAGATACTATTCAACAGTCTCTGATTCCAACAGTAACGGACAAGGCTCCCATTGTGTATCGTGATATTCATTCCGGACATTCAAGCAGAGTTAGTGATGAGTTCAATTCTGATGAGCTTATTGCGGATCCTGGGTTGCGTCCGAATATTTTGGATTATGGTCCTAATGTTCGAGATAAAGTTCGACGAGCGTATTGGTCGAAAGGTCCTTGCCAACCTCGTCACCACAATTTTCCATTTACACAATTAGGAACTCAGTCTCGTCGATTTGTTTCTTCTTGGTTTGACATTTATTCGAGTTGGTTGGAGTATAGTGTAGCAAAAGATGAAGCATATTGTTTGTGTTGCTACTTGTTCGGAAGTGCTCATGGGGAGCAAGGGGGTGGTGGTACTTTTGTTAGGCATGGTTTTAACGATTGGAGAAAGAAGGAGAAATTGCAAAAACATGTTGGAGAAGTTGGTAGTGTACACAACCTTGCTTTAACTAAGTGTCAAGCCTTTGATAACCCTCAGCAGAGTATTGAAGTAGTTTTGTCCAAGCAAACAGATGAAAGTAGGGTTCAATACCGTACTCGCTTGACTGCATCAATTGATGTTATTCGGTTTCTCTTACGTCAAGGCTTGTCTTTTCATGGGCACGATAAATCTGATGAATCTGAAAATCAGGGAAATGTTTTAGAACAGTTAGAGTTTATTGCTGATTACAATGAAAATCTGAAAAAAGTCGTGTTGTCGAATGCTCCTCAGAACCTCAAATTGACATCACCAAAAGTTCATAAAGAAATTGTTAGTGCCATTGCCGGAGAAATAAGAGATGCAATTGTTGGGGACATGAAAACTGAATTATTTTCCATCTTAGTTGACGAGTGTCGTGATATTTCAGTCAAAGAACAAATGGGAGTTGTCTTGAGATATGTGGACAAAAGAGGACGTGTGATTGAACGTTTTCTTGGTATTATCCATGTTGCTAATACCGCTGCCTTATCATTGAAAGACGCGATTGACAGTTTATTTACAATGCATGAATTGAGCATTTCAAGAATTCGTGGACAAGGCTATGATGGAACAAGTAATATGCAAGGTGAATTCAATGGTCTTAAAACCTTAATTCAGAGGGAGAATGAAAGTGCTTATTATGTTCATTGCTTTGCTCATCAACTTCAGCTAACTCTTGTAGCCGTTGCAAAAAAACATGCTCAGATTGCATTGCTCTTT
The DNA here is from genome assembly GCA_033065855.1 of Escallonia rubra. NCBI lineage: Eukaryota > Viridiplantae > Streptophyta > Magnoliopsida > Escalloniales > Escalloniaceae > Escallonia > Escallonia rubra. The sequence goes on along the minus strand of JAVXUO010000553.1, from coordinate 27,372 downwards.
AATTTGGTTGCTAAGGTAGTCAACACTGTGGGAGTTTCATGCAAGCGAAGAGATGCTATTCGAGAAAGTGAAGCCATTAGACTTGCTCGTGACCTTAAGAGTGGTGATATCGTCAGTGGTCGAGGTTTAAATCAAGAAACTAGCATCAAAAGAGCAGGAGAGACCCGTTGGGGATCACATTACGGTGCATTATTGAATTTGAGTCATATGTTTGCTTCAGTGATATGTGTGCTTAATAAGGTTGTTGAGGATGCTACAGATTATGAACAGAGAGGTGAAGCATTGGGTCTTTTGAACTCGGTGCCAACTTATGATTTTGTCTTCAACATGCATTTGATGATAAATATTTTGGGGATGACGAATGAACTTTCACAAGCATTACAAAAGAAAGATCAAAACATTGTGAATGCAATGAAGTTGGTAAGTATAACAAAGCAACGATTGTAGGACTTTAGAGATCAAGGGTTGGAAGACTTGATGGAAGAGGTCTCACAATTTTGTGTAAAATACGATATTGACGTATTGGACATGAGTGCGAGGTTTGTAGCCCCGGGGGAGGCAAAGACGTAATGCTGAAGAAGGTACAATTTTTTACCATTATCGTGTTGATATTTTCTTAACGGTTGTTGATTTGCAAATCAGTGAGTTGAATAATCGTTTCAGTGAGGTAACCACGGAGTTGCTTATATGTATGGCATGTCTCGATCCAAGTGATGGTTTTTCTGCTTTTAATAAGCAAAAGTTGATACGTCTTGCACAGTTTTATCCATATGACTTTTCGCCGATAGAGCTTAGGGTACTTCAAAGTCAGCTCAAAACTTATATTATGGATGTGCGCTCCTGTGAAGAACTTTATGAAGTCAGGGGAATTGGTGAACTTGTTATAAAGTTAGTTGAGTTGAAAAAGGATGTGATATATCCTTTGGTGTTCTTGCTTTTGAGATTGGTCTTACTTTTACATGTTGCAACTGCTACTGTAGAAAGAGTTTTTTCTGCAATGAAGATAATAAAGACTCGACTTCGGAATCGCATGGGAGACGAATGGATGAATGATAGCTTGGTTTGTTACATCGAGAAAAATGACTTCAAAACTATTACAAATGAGGCTGTTATCAAACGCTAACAATTTTCGGCGCCTCATTGAGTAGTTATTTAATGCTTTCGTTTGTAAACACTGAAATGTGTATTTTGTATTCTCTTCTTTTGTGTTGAAAAGAGTCCTTAGTGGCTCTCATGAAACTTAATAAGACCTTTTAGATGCTTTTTAGTATGTTTTGTGTATTATCGAAAAGTGCACTTTATTTTTGTGTGCTATTTTACTTATAAAAATATTTATCTCCTTCGATATATTTTTAGCCCCCCCTGGGATGAAATCCTGGTTCCGCAACTGGTTGTCGACGTTGTGGTGTTGTGGTGGATCGCAGCAATGAATTAAGGCGGTTGTGTGGCCGTGGACTTCAAACGTCGCATTGTTTCTTTTTTCTTCTTTGTTTTTGCGGTGACGACACCAGGACCGTTTGACAACGGCGGTGCCGTCGATGGCTCTGCCATATGGCTGCCGGAGATAGCTAGTGATAAATAATCTGGCGGACTTTTTTTCACGATGCAGCTTGCCTTAAGGTCAATTGGCTAGGCTAATGGGTAATATACCTGGAAACCTACAATGACCAGCAAGACAGAAAACGAGTAACCACCGGGTGAGTGGGATCCCAGATGGAGAACTCTCCGATATACTTAAATCAGAGTTCAACTACAAGATAAGAACTCTAAAAAGCATGAAAGCGGTGTTTGTGTATGTGATTCTGTCCCCTTACCTAGGGGGATCCCTCCTTTATAAGCCTTAATAGAATTAGGAGTCATGGTTGGGCTTCAGCCCTATCTTTGATTAGAGTTCTAAAAGAACCTTACTTTATCTAATAAACTGTAATTGATGTACTTTGATTGAGAATGTCAAGTGTCCCCTATTATTTGAAATTCATATTTCAGTTATATCATGTACAGAAGATCTGGACAATAACATGAGGCCTTTGCTTGTTAACAAGAGGATCCACACACACTGCTAAAAAGAAACGAACAAAGAATTTCTTACTTGTTTTCACAAGTGAGTGGGTATCGATCACTAAATTAAGGCATCCCGCACCCAGTTCTGAGTGAAAAGAACTAGAACCCACATTTTTTTCCGACGAGAACTTGGCTTCAATCACCCGCCCTATTACTTCGGAGCTACTAATGGCCTGTTTTGTAGGTGGGCTCAAGGGCAGCCCAAATTTCTTGAAAACTTTTTATTACTTTAGGTCGGGTCGGACTTTGAGCCGGATGAACGGCTATTGGAACGGGCGGGCTGGGCTCTAAACGCGTGGCTCTCCATGCATTTAGGTGCAAACACTCCTAAATGCATGCATGGCGTCTCACCTATGAATTTCATTAGAGAATTTCTTGGAGAAGAAGAGAGAAATTTAGCTTCGAAACAATGATTGAACGAAGGTTCCATTAATTTTCTATAATGAAATGTAAATTGGTGATCAAGTTGTAAAGATTATAGACCTAACATGAATAAGGTAATCATCACAGTCTACGTGGAATCCTCAACAATTCCTTCGGATCACAAAAGGGATCCAATCAAGGGATGCAAGCCAAACTCATTTTGCTCGAAGCCTCAAGGGGCAAGAAGACAAGGATACGACCGGCGGGCACAGCTAATAGCCTATGCTCAAGAACTGAGATGTGCCAATTCTCAGCAATTACAATGGAGCAGTAGGACCTCAAAACCCAACCCCAAGGTATCCATCTATTTTTCTCTTTCATGCAAGCAATGTGGCTCGTGCACATTTCTGTAAAATGAGGTAAATTATGCTTTATCTCGGGTTGGAAAGACTGGGTAGCGTGCGCGGAGACAGAAAACCCAAAACAGAGCATGTAGTGAAACAGAAGATTCCCAGTACCGTACAATTAGATCATGATTGAATATGTTTTTTGAGGACCCGTTTTGTGTCGCAAGTGTGCATGAACTAAAGTTCCATATGCTAGCGGTGATTAAGGTTTGTATTAGGTGCAGCAGACTAGTAAAAGCTTTTCTGCAAAAGACAACCTAAACAAAGAAAACTTTCTGGTTCGCTTATGCTGTTGTGAATTTTAAGTTATCTAACAGAAAAAGCTTTAAGCAGAAGTGGAAATGGTCACCTTCACAGACAAGGCTTCGGTTATCAGTACCCCAATTATTGAACTGGACCAAACAAAAGTGGAGGTACGAACGCATAGTATCAGAAGAAAAATGCAAAGCACAAGGGTCATGCCTTCCAGGAAGAGCCGAAGGTAGAAAGGAAAGATCCGATGGGAGAAGCAAGTTTCAGCTTTGTGTAAATATAAAATCAACCTTGACTTTTCACTTTTATTTTCAATCCACATCGTATATTAGCTTCCTATTGTTAAGACTATGCATTATGATGTGAATGCAGAGGAGATTGAGGAACATGCTGAAGGATTTTTCGTGTCCCTGGAAATGCGACAAAGAATGTGTTCAATGATTGTTATTATCATAATCTTGGTTAGTTGAGTGTTGTAGAAATCATTATTTGTTCAGCTTTGAACCACTTATCATGGTCTGTTAATGATTCATTAACTTTAACTATGGTAGCGTATGTTTAAGAACTCCTCGTACATTAATTCATTATTCGAGTAATGAGATGTAAACTAACAAATATTCACGTAGGAACTTAAAGGGAGAAATTGCATAAACTCTCGTGATGGAAAAATACGCCACCATTCAGCGAGTGATATGTGTCATGTTCACTGATGAGCACATGCACGTCTTTTTATACATCTTTGGTGTATTAGTAGGACTCTAAAATTCTTGCTCTAATGGAACTAAAATCCTTGGACGGTGAAGAATATATTATCTTACGATAATTGCCTCTAAGTTAATGGCCTCTCACTAGGAGAGAAAAACCTCATCTAGCTCTCTATGAGGACGTACCTTCACCAGTTTAAGGCACGCCTAACTTTTGCTTTTAGCAAGCTTTCTCTTCCTGGTTCAGAATTTATCTCACATAAGTTCTGACTTATGCATCGGAGGTTCTCCATTGGAACCCCCTCCAGCGAGTCACAATTTGCTCATGATGTGATTTCCAGGTGTGTTAGCGCGCTTATTCGGTCCTAGACAATTTTTTAACACAACATGTTAGGCGCCATCCGTGAGACCTAATAGCCAACATATCCCATGTCAAACACGTTGAAAACAAAGTAAAACATTTCAGAACTACTCAAAGGAACCACAACATGTGTGAGAAAAAGCCTAATGTGCTGCTGGCAGCAATACACGGGAGCCACCGATAGAGCCATCGTGACCACTAGATATATGTCAACAATGTTCATGTCCGATAAAGCTCCGGCCGATGGGACGTTGCCGCGTACATCAACCAGCCCATCGTGGTGGCACAACGCTGGGCGTGGTTCATCGTGGTGGCTCGGCAGCTGGCGTTGTTGTCGTGGTGGCTGTGGAAGTGGTGGTGATGTCCATGGTTGTGCACACACACACACACACAGAGAGAGAGAGAGAGAGAGAGAGAGAGAGAGAACTTATGTGATTTTGGCACGGATCAACTTCTATTAGAAAATCCTATGAAGTGTTTTTATCTCTACTGTTTGGATCATACTTTTTCAAAACATAAATAGGTTAATGTAAATGAACATGAAAAATAATTCTTTTTTGCCATCATTACGAAGTATGACAATATAATTATAAACAAATTTGGCCTCTATTCTAATTTTGGTTTCTAGTTTACCCACTTTTCGGTATCATTTCTTTTTATTTGCTTTTAATCTTAATGTATATTGTATACGAGAGCTCTTGCTTGCTCATGGAACTTAGCTTTAAAGAGTTATTATACTACTGCATTGTGAATTTCCATGAAATGAGCTTTAAAATGACGTCGTTTCCATATTTTGAACTGCAGCATTATGATCTCATTTGTAAGCTTGAAGCATGTGTTGCATAGTGTTAAGAGGCTAGATGGACCTGGCACTTAAATTTCTAAAAAAAAATTCTTTTGAGATTGAAAACCGGCAAGTTGATCAAAGAAGGGGAAGAGGCCAAATAATATGTCGAAAATCGTCCGATTAGCCAGATAGTTTAAAATCAACAAATTAAAGTGTCGAAAACCGGCTGTTTAGTTAGAGAGTTTTGGCAAACCTAAATGGTACAACTGGCTGGTTTATCCGTTCATATATGGGCCCAATATTAGGGTTCTCCATAAAGTTTCAATCATAATCCAATCATTCTCTCTCTCTCAAATTCAACCACAAAGAGAACTCTCTCTCAAATCCTACCCCAACTATATTTTCCCTCTATAAATTCATAGATTCTCTCCATAATCTTCAGCAATCACTGAGAGAGGACAAAAAGATGGGCCGCAATTGGGCTTGCTTCGAGATTCTGGCTGACCATTCGAATGGATGATCACTCAATCATCACTCCGGATGAAGATGCGAACATAAGCCATCACTTTTTCACCGACGAGTTATTTTTTCTACCAATTGTCTTTCAATTACACACACTCGATCTTTCATACTTTTTTCCCACACTAGGCACTCCCATGCAAAATAAGGCCTACAAAAATTTTCTTTCTTGTTTTACATGCACCCCTTGCATAAATCGGACGGCTCTTGAAGTTCTTCCTTTTCCTTTTGGTTTTGTGCAGCCCCTACCCATGAACATCTATTGTAGGGGCTCCTCGAATCTGGTATAAGAATGGTGGGGAAAGATACTAGATTTGGTGAAGAATAGGATACCTAAAACTGGCTTTGACCTATTTTTGAACAGGTTACATGCTTGTACTCGGAGTAAAAATCATCTTTTGTGCTTGGCAGAGCGTTGGTGGGATTCAAGGATGCCACACTTATCCAGTATGACTTTAGGAATATCACGAATATTCATGCTCGAGGAAGGCCTATCCCATGGGCCTATGATCTCGACAAGAACCACGATCTCGTGTTCTGGTTGCTTGGATTCAATCCATCCTACAAGAAGGGCGGTTCTAATTTTCTTGGTGCCCTCCGTTCTCATTGTGAGGGTATGACCTTGGAGGACATTGACGAGGTGTCTATTGATCAGTACGTTCGGGGGTTCCTGTTATACGTCTTGAGGGAGTGTTGGAAATTTTCCAATAATTGATTCTTACCTTATTAAAGTTTGTACTACAAGGAATAAGTTGCAAAAAGAATCAATCAAATTGATTGATTGGTTTGAGAGATATTAACTCTCAAACATTGGCATTTAATAAGGTTTAAACTAATCATGAAGTTGGTTCCCACATGGCTTGAGAAATAGAAAAGTTAAGGGTATTTAAATGGCCATGTGACATACCATATTGTTCTAGAAACACATGGTATGCATGGCCATGCACTTACACATGTGCGGTGCACCGCACCACACGCGCGCGCGCGTGCCGACGGCGGCGTAAAGGCGCTATTGGCGCTTTTAGGCGCACTTTGCACTTGCGCATCGTCACTAGGAGCCCTCGCCCCGAGCCCAGCCTTAACTTTTGCGACAAATTCAGCTTGTGAGCTGCAACTTGAACTGAAACAGTTTATTTCGAAATGGCAACTGCAATTGGTGCCTTTTAGTTCAAATGTTGCACCTCTATTCTGTGTCTACAGATTGTGACTATTAAGTGACATCTGCAGAGTCACTTAACTGCCACAACTGTTTGCACCTGTTTTAGGCACCCTTTGGTGTCTATAAATATGGCTGATGGTCACATCATTAAAACACTACGAATTCTCTCTTGCTCTCTCTCAAATTTTTGTTTGTAGATTGCATTCTGTCGTGATCAACAGAGTTTCGCTTGTTTTATCTTGGGAGGCAGATTTGCTACTACCCTAAGCAGATTATAAGGGAACAACTACTGTCTTAAGAAAAGAGTGCAACGCATTCGACTCATGCATCTTCAGTCAAGTTTCTCCATACTGCCTTTATTTCCAACAGGGAGTACGTTCAGGGGTTCCTAGTAGATATGTATCATACGGGGATTTTTCGGACCAGGGGTTTAGACTGAGACTGACTCGGGGGATTGTTGTATCCTCCTTGAGGTAGCAACGATCCTCGTCCTACTAGGCATTCGTGCTAGAGGATCTAGCACCTTCTTTGACTGCGGAGTCGGCGAAGATAATCCAGCAGGCTAGGGCGGCTCAAAACCGGAAGGGCAAGCATATGAGAAAATATTTTGCATCTATTACAGATGTGGGATTATTGGGCATGTCAATCAAGATTGTCGTATTACCCTTACCCAAGCTCGTCGACAGATTGAAATGGTGCTTGATCAATATGCTCACCGACATACCTCTCAATTATTTCATCAACCTCGTCGTCCTCTGTTCTTGAGGAAACTCCTAGCTTATGCCAATTCTAATTGGAATCGTACTAGCCATATTTATATGAACATGAATTGGACGATCCAGTGATTATAGAGGCAGTTTTTTTGTCAGAATTGGGTATTAGCAGTGATTCAGGGGCCTCAATTTGAGTAAGTAGCATTTCAGCTCTAAACAATCCCATTCAGATCGTACTCTGGCTTTATATACTAATGCTGTGGATGCATGAGTATTTTTTTTGCTATGCGATATTCTAGCAAAATGGTGGTGTGGTTGCCGGAAAATGCTTATTCTTTGATGAAGAATGACGTGGCAAACCTCGTTGCTTAGACAAACTGTGAGCTGGCCACCTATCACCCCACGTGTCAAGCAGCTGGACGAGTTAAGGATGCATGGCGACTCTTCTCTGATGTGGTAGCAAAAATGGTTGAGTCAATCTTTCTAGATAATGATGTGTGGGGTAAAGTAAAGATAAGGCTTTAGAAGATAGGCAAAATGTGGGCTGAAGTGTTTTTTGGGCCGAGAGCCACCAATTTGGATATTTGTTTCTTTGGGCTGTAACCTTGGTATTTCAGATCTATATGGTTCAAATGACAGTAGGCATTTGCTACTTCATGACTTTGAGGCAGGTTACTCACTCTCAGTCTTCACATAATCACATCGAAGCTGCCTGATAGGCGTAATCCTCTGGAGCCTTCTCCAGCTGGAGTCGCCGGTATTCTAAATGGGTGGTATCAAATTCGGATTTGTCTTCGTCTAATAGGGGACATTGAGCTTATGGAGGTGGATACCAAAGACTCGTCTTATGTTGAGAAACCATTGGTTGCCAATAAGCGCGACCTTCTCTGTTAGGAACACGTAGGGTGCTTTTAAGGGGCATCACAAATCCTTCGCTTCTTCTCCTACATCTGGTTTGTCTAGTTTTCATAAAAGAGACAGAGCAGCCAAGGAACACATGTTCACGGAAGAGTTGGAATCTAAGAAGTTGATGCCAATGAAAGTGGGTTCTTACTTACGTGGAGGTGCCACAAAGGCTGCAGTCCGTGTCAGCTTCCAAGTATACAAAGTGTGAGACAGCAAAGACGGAGTAAGGGCTGAGGGCAAGGCTTCTCAGACGGGCCGTGAGGAATGACAGTGCTGCGAAGGCAAAGCTAAGACGAACAGGGTCGGCAGTCGATAGTCCGCGTCAGGGTCCAAGTCAGGGTCCAATGCTACGGTCCGAAGTTACGGTCCAAAGTTACGTTTCTCTCACTAGAATCCAAGAGCTCCCAAATTCTAGAGTGAGAAAGTGATTTTTTGTAAGAAAAGCCAAGAGTCCCTTTTTGAGTTGTAAAGTTCACTATTTATAGGCAACAGGGTGCTTATGTCATAAAGTGCCACATGTCGTCCCCTGGGAGTGACACGTCACCAGGGGGTCCCAGAATACCGGTTCTCCGTTGGACTGCCGGTTCCCAAATTCGCGTTGCCTGCCTCGCACAGCGTCGCTCTACCTGTCTGAGAAGACTGACCACACCGCGGTAGCATGATCAGAGTAAGCCCGTTGCCCCAGCCACCAATCCAAGCCCTTACTGAATCCCATGAGGTGCGTCAAGAGACGCGCAGATAACCTGACAGTGGTGAGGGTTACCCCTGTAGCCAACTGCCAGGCGGACTAGGCGCGATGCCCTCCAAGGACCTGCTCCCGTCCCGGAGTGACCCGGGGGTCATTGCCCTGGTGGTGTCGAAGATCGATAGTAACATCAGCGGACATGGTCACAGCTCAGTGCTCCGAGTCTGTGGCGAGGGGTCCTTGTACCGAAACCCCTTGCGACCGTGACGGCGATGGCTATGAGGTTGTGAGCCTATCCCGGTACGAGGCCGAAGCCCCCATTTTGATTGAGACGGCGATGGCTATAAGGTTGTGAGCCCATCCCGGTACGAGGCCGAAGCCCCCATTTTGATTGAGACGGCGATGGCTATAAGGTTGTGAGCCCATCCCGGTACGAGGTCGAAGCCTCCTTTTTGATTGAGACGGCGATGGCTATAAGGTTGTGAGCCCATCCCGGTACGAGGCCGAAGCCCCCATTTTGATTGAGACGGCGATGGCTATAAGGTTGTGAGCCCATCCCGGTAGTATGCAACATGATTGTGGCGCATGAGCGCGATGCTTATAGCACGAGACAATACCTGGTGCCTGGTGCACGTGTTGTGAAAGTGGTGCGGCGACGATCGTCGCGAAGCAATACTACGTGCCGGGCGACGAACGTCGCGGAGCAATACTTGGTGCCGGGGCACGTATCATGAGAATGGCGCGAGGGCGCGGCGACGAACGTCGCGGAGCAATATTTGGTGCCGGGGCACGTATCATGAGAATGGCGCGAGGGCGCGGCGACGAACGTCGCGGAGCAATATTTGGTGTCGGGGCACCTATCATGAGAATGGCGCGAGGGCGCGGCGACGAACGTCGCGGAGCAATATTTGGTGCCGGGGCACGTATCATGAGAATGGCGCGAGGGCGCGGGTCGGTGTCTCGAAGACAGGATGTGAGCTAAGTGTGGGTGTCATAACAAAATAATGAATGCAATATGTAGTAGTGACAAAGTTGGGGATGATGGTATGCGGTCGTCGGTGACGGGTCATTCGGCGGTAGCGCGACTTCGGACGATGGGAATTGCGGGAGCGGTGTGCGGTCACGGAGGATGGGCGTCGCGAGGTTGATAGACGACGGACGTTGCGAAGTTGATGTACAAACGTCCGTAAGGTGACGCACGACGGACGTCGCGAGGTTGATGTACGAACGTCCGTAAGGTGACGCACGACGGACGTCGCGAGGTTGATGTACGAACGTCCGTAAGGTGACGCACGACGGACGTCGCGAGGTTGATGTACGAACGTCCGTAAACATCGCGGAGGTGCAAAGGCTTGAGAAAACATCGCCGAACATTGGGGGAAGGCCGAGGCCAACACCCCTGCCGAGGCCGAGGCCGCCCCTGCCGAGGCCGAGGCCGCCCCTGCCGAGGCCGAGGCCGCCCCTGCCGAGGCCGCCCATGCCTTGGCCGAGGCCGCCCCTACTGAGGCCGAGGCCGCCCCTGCCGAGGCCGAGGCAAAAGGCCAACTCCCTCCTTCAGTGAATTTTGGTAAGGTGTTTGGGCGATCTTGGTGTGACGATTGCGCTAGCGTGAGTGACGTCAATGCGAAATAAAAATGTCCAAGTTGCGCACGAATCACGTGAAGCGAGAAAAACACGTGTCTTGGGTGTGCGGGCACTGACCGGTTTGATGCGCTGGAAAATTGACCGTTGACAAAGTTGACGTGTTCGCGCGTAGTGGGACCCCTAGCGGGCCATTGGGTCTGACCAAGATGGGTTGGGAACATAAGCCCCCTGCGTGCGGTGTGTGCGGAGGGGCAACCCGAGCGGGCGCCGCACGCATAAGCATTAATTGATGAAAAAAATGCCGGGCTCGAATTTGGCGGAAACATCGCTATAGTAAAGTGAAACGCGGGGGAGCGTAAATTCTCTTGGAATATGCAAAGTTTCGAATTTTTTTTTTTTTTTGGCGAAAATAAAATGATAACGATCTCAGCGTAACGGTGAACTTGAGAAAAAAAAGAAATAGCGAAAACAAAATGTAACACACCTATCCGTTGGCGTTAGCGTGAAAGAAAGAAAATAGCGCGAAAAAAAAAAAAAATTGTGCGGCAGATGGGTTGCGCGAAGAATTTTGATAGCGACGTTAGGTTATGAATGTGAAATAATTGTGGGTTTTGAAAAGAAAAAAAGAAAGCGCGCAAGAAAGGAGTTAGCGCTAAGTCATGGAACGCTAAAAGAGTTTTGGGGGTTTTGGGGGGAAAAGTCCAAAAGTTGAATTGATGTGATGGATTTGGGGGGGAAAGTTAAGTGGGAGTCTTGAGAGATTTCAAGACTTGGGAGAGAGAGAGAGAGAGAAAGACTTAGCCAAAAAAACAAAGGGGAGAAGATAGAAGAGAAAGAGATGAGAGAAGATAGAAAAGAAAGAGAGGAGAGAAGAGGAAGAAGAAGAAGCTTGGAGCTTCATCCATGAGATTGAGGACCTCACAAGAAGCAAAGAGAATGCAACAAGGTAAGGGAGGAAGGGCAAGTGGGGGAAGGGGTGGGGGGGGTCATGGTCATGGGGTGAAGGGAAGAGGGGAAGGAGTTGGAAGAGGACCGAAGCCGACCGACCAAGTGGCCGAGGCCGACCAAGGCCGCGAGGCCGAGGCCGCCCAAGGCCACTTGGCCGAGGCCGCAGCAAAGGGCGGGCGTGGCGTGGGCGGGGGAGGGGGGAGAGGGAAGGAGGAGGGGGGAAAGGGAAGGAGAAAGAAGGAGGGAAAGAAGGAAGAGGGGAGAGGGAGGAGAGAAGAAATGAGAGGGGGAGACGGGCTGGGGCCGAGGCCGAGGCCGCCCCTGCCGAGGCCGCCTGCGCCGAAGCGGAGGCCGCCTGCTCCGAGGCCGAGGCCGAGGCCGCCCGCGCCGAGGCCGAGGCCGAGGCCGCCTGCTCCGAGGCCGAGGCCGACGCTGACGCCGAGGCCGACCGGGGGCGTGGCGTGCGCGGTGATGCTTCTTACAGCACTAGAAAGGATGATGGAGGATTGCCAAAAAAGACAAGGAAGAAGCAAGGTGCACGACGTCGCGGCGGAGCGAGCGGGCGATCAACGTCGGCGCCGGGTGACATGTTTGGAGATGACGAGGTCGCGCCGGTCGAGGTAGCGGGGGTGCCGTTGAGCTTCGATGGTGGGGCGAAGAGCTTTGATTCAGCGCCAAGCCAGAGCAATATATTGTTGACATCGAAGGGAGCGGTGCCCGAATGCCCGCCCAAGGCGCTTTGGAGAGAGCTAGGCCAGGGAGTGGCTGCGGACGTATTTTTGGGTCCTTGGGGTGTGACGTCGATGGCGGAGAGTCCGATGGTTCCTTCGCCGTATGTTCGTGCGCCGAGTGGGGAGGTTGCCCCGGTGATGTCGCCGAGGTACGTGTCGGGTTTGTTGGTGGAACGACTGGATATATCGTGGTCGCTGGTGATGTTCAAAGGCCACAACACCATGCCGGTGGGGTGGAACTTGTGGTGCACGTACATGTTAGAGCAGTCGGCTTGGGCAGAGAGGTTGGAGGCGTTGGGGTTGGTGGCTGCGATAGAGGCGACGTTCAAGGTGATGGATCCAGTGAGGGATGTTAAGGGCTTGATGTTGTTGCTTTCTAGATGGAGTGCGCAGACACACACGTTCATTACGGCATTTGGGGAGATTGGGCCGACACTTCTCGACGTGATGATGCTGACGGGGTTGCCGATGCACGGGACAGAGAGTGCTTGCGAATTGAAGTTGACGGCAGCGGAACGGTTGACGGTGAAGGAACTGCAGGCGTTTGCCTTGGTGATAAAGAGCCATCGGAAGGGTACGTACAGCGGGTGGATCAAACACTTCTATGGTTCTGCAACCGCGCTACCCGGACAGAAGTCGGTATCAGCGAGCAACTTTCGCATGGGTCCTTGCTATAAGGATGACAGATACGAGCTGGCGGGATTCCTTGCCATGTTCTTGTCCAGGTACGCGTTCTAGTGTTTTCTCTTCAGTAATGCGGCATGCTATAGTTCAATTGTTTTTGTATGCGTAGAATGTCGGATCTTATACTTGGGAAAGGAAACATGCTTTGAAAAAAAAAATAACGTAGTCATATTGCCATGCATCACACTTTGCGTTCGGAACAAGATGGGGTGGTCATAATAAATGTTGCATGCTTTTTACTATAGGTTTGTATTTGAGGGTACGTCGGAGGACGGCGTTTCCTCGCGGGTGTTCGGGTTGGCTGTTAGGATGGCAGGGGGTGGTCGCGTCGGGCTGGCCCCTATTTACTTAGGCACCTTGTACTCGCGTCTGGATCAGTTTTCCAATGACGTGCAGAGGTCATACGGACGCTATCAGGTGGCGACGTATGTAGACTGGATGTTCTTGCAGCGGTATTTGTTCGAGATCTACATTGATTATCGACCTTTGGGATTTCCCTTAGTACATCCATCGCCGAGGAGGGTTACGGTGACTCGGCCGGGCAGGTCGCGTGAGGTGTCGATCTGGTATACGGGTGGCCGAGTGTATGCTTGGGGGGGTGGGAAGAAGCCCAAGTGTGATCTGGCAGATATATTTGACGATCGAGATGAGTGCGTTCCCCGCCCGTATACAGGCATGCATTATTCGTACGGTACTCCTCCATGGATGGATCTGCAGGACACTATGGTGCGACTACACAGTCGAACCGAGCTGACGGAAATGGCGGTGGCCCTACTAGTGGCTTACTTTCCAGGGTGGCTTCCCGTATTGACTGATGACGACGAGAAACCGACTTTGAACAGGTATTACGTGGCGAGGTACAGTCCCGACCGACTATCCACGACTTTTGGTTATGACTTAGAGCCCCCATGTGGCTATACTACGCCGTGGGAGGTGAGGAAGGCCTTTAGGTATACGCTCTTGGAGTGGGCGCGGAAGTGGCCAGTACCGACAGAGGAGTGGAGAAGGCCCAGGACGTTGTCGACAAGAGTAGCGACGACGGAGTACGCGCGATGGTGGGAGCAGCTGCTAGTGACATGGTCAGAGTGGTTGTCGCAGGCGCCACCCGACAGACAGCAGGTCGACGTCTTTGCTGGGGACAGAGGGCTAGGGTTAGTCACAGCGCAGATTGCGAAGCGGTGTGGCATGACGGTGCTACTTACGGGTGTACCCGATGGACCGACGACAGCACGCGCGCCGCGGGCGCGGGCAGCAGCAAAAGGTGTGCCAAGGGTGCCGGGTGCCGGCAAGGGTCCCCTTTCGTCATTGAGAGTAGGTATGATGGGTGGTGCACAGCGGACAGGCGCAGGTCCTTCAGCAGTTGGCAGACGCAGGTCGAAGAGGCCGCGAGAGGTGTCGGAGGAGTCTGGGTCTGAGTCTGAGGTTAGTGTTACCATATATATATATATATATATATATATATATTATTATTATTTTCACAGTTTCCGATCATTGTGTTACTCATGTGCTAAGTCGTTCTGAATTTTTTTTTTTTTTTGGTCAGGAGCTCAGAGATGACATAGATGCAGAGTCGCCTGAGACAACGGAGGATGCCGAGGTTTCTTTTGATGATGGGGAGGATATGGATGCCGAGGTTGCCTTTGATGGTGGCGAGGACATGGATGCCGAGGGTGGCTTTGATGGTGGCGAGGACATGGATGCCGAGGTGCCTAGGGAGATAGATGCGGAAACCATTGTGGATGTTGGGGCTGCGGATACCGAGGTTGTCGCCGAGGTAGAGGAGGTAGTGGTCGAGGCAGATGACGAGGTAGAGCAGATGGATGCCGAGGTTGCCAGCGAGGTTGGTTCCATGGACAGGGGGGTAGTTGAGGAGGTAGGGGTAGCAGAGAAGGCGGTGGCTTACCTCGTGGAACCGATCGTTCATTCTAGTCCGTCGCCTGTCCCGGTCGAAGCGGTTGAGTCTCTATTTGGTGGCCAGATTGGTAGCTCTCACATGTTCGAGGGGTCGAACTGGTGGGCGGTGAGGGAGCCTGACGCTCCGTCCGGCGTTCATCATGTTTTTGCTGCTACACATATGCCTACTGTAGATCCATCCCCACAGCCTGAGGTACCTGTTCTACGGACGACAGAGCCTGTTCCGGAGGCGTTGTCAGGTTCGGTAGCGGATGCTGGTGATACTTTGTTAGCGATGCATTCTGGTGCAGTGGATGCACAGTCGGCAGGCGGTGGCGTCGCAGGGGCTGGTGAGGCCCGTGGTAGATTCTCGGTCGTACAGGCCGACATGATCCCGTGGGAGGGTGTGGAGTTGTCGGAAGCAGTAGCGTGTCGTCTGGAGATGGTTAGAGAACGACACCCACAAACATTCGCTGACTCTGCCCTGATTCGTGGTGCAGCATTCTCGAGGGCGATGTATACGGCCTTTGTAGAGTGGTTGGTCACGCTTGGTGCAGTATCGATCACTAGTTGGGCTCCGGCGATGATATCTCAGTACCTGTCGAAGCTTACGCCCTACGCGGCCCTTGGCTTTCAGTTGGACTGGTTGGCGGACTACATCAGATCGAGAGGCCAGCGTGCTGAGGCGGCAGCGGGATTGACTTTGATCAGAGCTCAGGAGGTTGCCTTGCAGGGTCAGAGACGTGTGCTTGATGCCGAAGTGACAGCAATGACCCAAGAGGCGACAGGGCTGCATGCCCAGCTTAGGGAGGTAGAGAGGCGGTTGGCCGAGAAGGAGAGTCGACGAGCTGAGATGAGTGGCAGGTGGTCTGATCTTCAGGCACAGCGGTTGACATTGGAGACGTATACCTCCGATCCTATCGGTTCATTATTTGCTCCTTTACATTAGATATGATGTAGTTTTTTTTTATTTTTTATTTTGCTAGTAGTCATTGGTCCGTAGTGGCCTGCAAACCTGTGACATGTATGCATTTTGTTGATATTGATATAGCAGTCATATGGTTATTTTGTACCTGCGGTTGTTGTGAGGTGATGCTTAGCTTTTGATGTGCTTGTATATCTTGCATGTGGTATCCTTCCGTTGTGGTTCCCCCTTCCCCGCCCATAGCAAGCGACTTAGTGAATGATGTGTAAAGGAAAGAGTGCATTACATACAGTAGTTGAGGCGAGTGAATGATCCTTGCATTGATAGTATTTGGGCCAAAATGCCATTACATGAAGAAAGCAAGAACTTGTAATAAACAACAAAAGTTACAAGTCATGAACATGTGTGCATATACAAAAAAATGTTGTGTAATTTTCTAAGCTTTGGGCGGGTAGGGCTGGGGGAACACTCCGCTGTTGGTCATGCATAAAACTTCTTCAAATAGCGACCGTTGATAGGTGCCGTGATTTGTCCGTCTTCCGTGTTGAGCAGGAGGTAAGAGCCGTTGTCTCTGGCTTCATGCACTTGAAGTGGTCCTTCCCAATTCGGTGTGAACTTGGGGGCTGACATGTTGGCGCGTACATGTTTGGCGGCTTGAAGAACAAGGTCGCCCTCGACGAATGTTCGTTGCTTCACAGTCTTTCCATATGCCTTGGTGAGTTGTTCGTGGTATTTCTTCATACGGCGCAAGGCATTGGCTCTCCTTTCATCAAGTCCTTCAAGGGCGGTCATTCTGGTTTCTTCCTCTCCAAGCCCACTGCTTAGGGAGAGTCTGGCTGATGCGACTGTAATCTCGGCTGGTACGACACACTCGTCCCCGTAGACAAGGGAAAAGGGTGTGGTCTTTGTCGCTGTATGCTTGGAGGTTCTGTAGGCCCAAAGTGCGAGGCTTAACTTCTCGGACCATGAACCACTTACATCATGGACCATTCGTGATAATACCCGCAGTAGCGTTTTGTTAGAAGCTTCGGCTTGACCATTCCCTTGTGGGTAGTAAGGAGTGGATGTAGCGTGGTTGATGTTGTATCCTTCCATGAAAGCTCGGACATCCCTGTTGATGAATGGCGTGCCGTTGTCGGATATGATACACCGGGGGATACCAAAGCGACAGACGATGTGTTCGCGCAAGAAGTTGGCGATGGCGCCTCCCGTGGCTCGCCGTAGAGGTATGGCTTCGACCCACTTTGTGAAACGTTCCGTTGCAACCATGATCCAAGTGTGACCCCGTGATGTTGGGTGGATGGGGCCTATGAGGTCGAGAGCCCAGGAGTGAAATGGCCAAGGGGCTAAGATCATGCGGAGATCGGACGTCGGCGTGTGCATTCTGTCGGCGTGTCTCTGACAGGGTTGGCAGTGTCGGACATGAGAGATCGCGTCAGATTCCATAGTTGGCCAGTAGTATCCCATCCTTAGCAACTCTGCATACAACTTCTGAGAGCCTTGATGCTCACCACAATCACCGTTATGCACTTCGTTAATCACCTCGACTGTCTGGGCACCCTGCAGGCATCGCAGGGTGCGTCCCGAAAATCCCTTGCGGAACAACTCTCCTTCCGTCACAAAATACTTGGCCGACTTGCGCTTGATAGATCGTGCCGAGCTGCGGTCAGGCGGTAGAACCCCGTGGGATAAGTACTGGATGAAAGGCTGGCGCCAGTCACCTTCGACGTTAATGACAAGAGCTTCAGTATTGTCCCCTTGTATGTCTGAGGCATCCTTGGCCATGGATGGCCAATAGAGACCCATACGCTGGAGGCGACGGTATAAAGGGGGACCGTCGAGGCCACAACACTTCTGATGGCCGAACTGTAATTTGTGCTTTGCTTCTTCCGGTGCCAAGCACCTGGCCAGAGTGCCTCCGGGGCATCGTCTGTACAAGACGTCTCCCAACATCAAGAAATCTGCAAGGGTAGATGCGGTAGCAAGAGATGGCGCCTTAAGTTGGTCGACAATTGGTTGCCTCCAATCGTCTGTAGTAATGTCCTTCGGGACTAGGTTCAATGATGTGCATGGTTCCGTCCTCTTGATGATGGTTAGCATTCGCTGCTCACCATCAACCTCCATCTTTGACGCGATCGTGGCCAAGCTGTCTGCATGTCGGTTGTGGCACCTGTTATGATGTTCGTACTGGATATGGCCAAATCTTCCTTCCAAGTATTGCACCAAGGCACGATAAGGCGCCAAGGCTGGCTCCTTGACTGCGAACTCTCCGTCGGCCTGCTTCATGATCAAGTTCGAGTCCCCTTTTACGCACAATGCCTTAGCCCCCATACTGGCAGCCAGCATGAGGCCAATGACAAGTGCCTCATACTCAGCTTCATTGTTAGACACCGGGAATGCAAGCTTGAAGGATAGGGATGTGGTAACACCCTCTGAATTTCGAAGGACAATGCCGGCACCCCCCTGCCGGAGGGGAGCTCCATGGGGTCCTTTGCTAGTGGCTGAGCCGTCGAACTCAAGCGTCCATAATTCACCAATGTCAGAGGTCAGGGCCGTCTCTTCCCCAGGCAATTGATCTGATGTCGGTTCATATTGTTGGCGTGGGAAGAAGGCCAAGAGGTCCGCGAGTGCTTGACTCCGTAAAGCTGTAGGATTTTTGATGGACAAGCCGAACTCGGCCAATAACAGCAACCAGCGAGTAAGCCGGCCAGACAGGGCAGGGCGCGTAAGCATGTACCGTAATGGATCGGCCTTGGTGACAAGCGTGATCTGGTGTGACAAGAAGTAGTGTCTGAATTTCTGCGAGGCGTAGACCAAGGCTAAGCAGTGTTTCTCGAGCTCAGAGTAATTGGCTTCGGGGCCCCTGATTGATCGGCTGAGATAATAAACCGGGCGCTCCACCCCATCCACCTCTTGAGCAAGCAATGCCCCTATGGACCTGGGCGTGGAGGTCAAATAAAGCAAGAGTGGTATACCTCGTTGTGGCACGACCATGGTCTGCGGTGACATGAGAACCGCCTTGATCTGTTCGAATGCTTGCTGTTGGGGCGCATGCCAACTCCACGGTGCGCTCTTACGCGTCAAGTGCTGGAAGGGCGTGATGAGTTCGGCCAAGGCAGGGATGAATCGGCGGAGGTAAGAGATCTTGCCAAGGAAGCTCTTCAATTGTTTGGTGCTCTTGGGAGGGGGCATTTCTTGGATAGAGGCGGCCTTAGAAGGGTCAATGTCAATGCCCTGTCGACTGACCAAAAAGCCGAGGAATTTGCCGGAGGAGACTCCAAAGGCACATTTCAACGGATTCATCCGCATGTTGTATTGTCGACAACGGTCGAAGACTGCCCGAAGGTCCGTGAGATGTTCACTTTCCTTTTTAGATTTGATGATAAGATCGTCGACGTAGTCCTCCACTGTGCGGTGTATCATGTCATGGAAGATTGTTGTCATTGCTCTTTGATAAGTTGCACCCGCGTTCTTAAGGCCGAAGGGCATGACCTTCCAACAGAAGTTACCCATAGGGGTACGGAAGGCTGTCTTGGCACAATCGTCAGGGTTCATCCGGATTTGGTTGTAGCCCGCGAAACCATCCATGAAAGATAAGGTTTCGTGTCCGGCAGCCGCCTCGGTGAGCATGTCGATGTTGGGCAGCGGGAACTCGTCTTTGGGGCATGCCTTGTTCAAATCCCGAAAATCAATACAAATGCGGACTTGGCCGTTCTTCTTTTGCACAGGAACAACATTAGCCAACCAGATAGGATGAGTGATAGGTTCAATGAAACCAGCTTGTAAAAGTCGTTCAATTTCTTGCTTGATCTTCAGTTCGAGTTCGGGGCGGAAGGTTCGCGGATGCTGTCGAACAGGGCTGAACCCGTTGGCAATGTTGAGATGGTGCGTCACTAAGGCAGGATCCAATCCAGGCATTTCATTGTAACTCCATGCCAATACGTCGCGATATTCGCGGAGGAGAGTAATCAGTCCTTCTCTTCGCTCCGGGGCGAGTTTCGTGCCGATGTAGGTCAGCCGAGGTTCCTCGTCCGGGTCAGCCAGGTTAATTTCTTCAAGATCTTCGGCCTGCGGTCGAGGGCCGTCTTCATAGCAGGGCGGGGCAGCACCTGGTGTGAGCTCAGGGTCCGGCAAGCAATGCTCGGCCGTACAACACCACTCTGTCTCCATTAGCGGGTCGGGGTCGAGGGGGTTAGGCGGCGAACCCCCCGGAGACCCCGGACACCGTCATAATTGGTAGATCACCCTTCCATCTATGATGACGCGTTGGAAGGTGTTTTCAACCTTGTGCTTCTTGGACTTGGGGGATGAAGGCGAGGGATTGGTCGTGGCAGCAGATGGCTTCGTCGAGGTTGATGCCTTGTTTCCATTGCCTCTTTTGGACTTGGCCTTGGACTTGGCGGGCTTGTCCCCACACAGCTCGTCCCAACCTGGTAGTTTGGTGGAATGAATGTGAGTAGCATTCTCACCATCGGCAGCAATCTCAGTGAAGAAGGAGGCCTCGGCAAAATAAGACTCGGCGCATTCAAAAGGGGCCTTGGTTGCGGGGATGGTTACTGCTACCTCATGTCCCGCAGGACCGGCCACCAGTTTCACACACTGGTGGTACGTCGAGGGAACAGCCTTGTTGACATGGATCCAAGGTCGCCCAAGTAGGAGGTGGAAGGAAGACTCGCTATCTATCACATGGAAAGTGGTGTCACGCCGGACAGTTTCGACCATTAGGTCGACAGTGATGTGGCCAAGAGTGGACTGGGGGCCTTGCCCAAAGCCAGTGATTTTGATGGGGTCCCGAATGATCTTTCTTGGCGGTATACCGGCCCGCTGCAAAGTAACGAGGGGATGATGTTGATTGAGGCGCCGCAATCTACCAAGGCGCGGCAGAAGCCGGTGCCGTTGACAGTGCATTCAAGGTATAGCGGCCGGTTATGATGCTCAATTGGCGGTAAGTCATCGCCTGAGAAAATGAATGCGGTGGAAGGGATGTGTTTGAGCTCGACCTGGGCGGCGAAGCATTCGAGCCCGAGGCCGACAGTGACCTCGATCAAACAGTCCGAGAGATATGTCCGCGCTGCGGGTGAAAACCCCATTTCATCAAAGAAGTCTTTGATCTTCGTCATTCGTCCAGCTGAGGATGCTGGCTGGGGGGTAGAAGGTACACAAGTTGTGACCATAGGGGAGACTTCCGCAGAAGCTTCGGGGACGTGCGGCTCGACGTGGTCGGCAGTAACCATGAGCACCTGATGCTCGCGGTTGTTGTTGCCATGATTTGGGTACGGGTTCTTCCGCACGTCGTGATGCTTCCGCAGCTGTAGGTCGCCCGTCGCGACCTTTCTTGCGAAGATAGCTCGCAATGCATTGCAGTTCTTGAGGGGATGTCCAAGGGCCTGGTGGTAAGGGCAGTAGTTAGGCCTGGTTCTTTCTTCGTCTGTGATGGGGATCCTCACAGGTGGCAACTTGAAGTTGTTATCATTGGCAACCCATTCTGTCAGGAGCCCTTTTACCGTATTCAAATCACACGGAAAGGCGGGTGGAGTCTCCTGCTGTCGCCGCTTGTCGGAGCGTTGGTCCCCATCCGGGAACTGACGCTTAAAACCAGTGTGGTTATTGACGTTGTTGTTGCTGGTGCTGTTGCGCTGGTTGTTGAATGTGTCAGCTGAGGCCAGCAGCGCATTCTGCGGGCGAGGCCTCCATGGCTTGACATGACCGACCGTCTCGTAAGTACGACGGGCTGTTTCCTTGAGGTGTCCCCATGACCTCAACTGTAGATTCTCGATATGCACACGGTAGATATCAGTCATGTTTTTTATGCATATGGGAACCAACGTCTCGTCCTTGCTGAAGTCCGTGCACTCAAGGCATTTGAGATGGAAACGGTGCACGTACTCATTCAAGTCTTCCCCTTGGTTCTGGCGGATGCCAGCAATATCAACAACACTCACGCGTTCGGCCTCGTAATGGAACTTGTCTAAGAACAATTGGACCATGTCGTTCCATGCGTGGACAGTCCCCGCAGGGATCTGGTGGTACCAGTGTAGGCCAAGCCTGTAAGGGACTTGTGGAATTCCCTCAACTTCAAGCTGTCTCCCGGGCCATACTGCTCCAATGAGCCTGCAAATCTTGTCAAATGCTCACGGGCGTTGCCCTCGCGTCCGTTGAAGAGCACAAAGGCTGGTTGTTTGTACTTCGGGGGATAGGGTATGGTGGCAATATCATTGACATATGGGGCATGGCCTGTCAGGTGGGCAGAGGGATGAGGCGTAGAGTTTTGTGACAAGCGATGGATGAGTGTCTCCAAGTCTGAACGAGTGACATAGTTGGGAGACGGGTCGTCATGGACGGTTAAAGGGTGGTGACTGGCTGGGATGCCACGAGCTCCCGAGCCCCCAGAAGGAGCAACTTGGTGGACAGGTGCAACGGAGGGTTGATATATGACAGGGGCTTGTGGTGGTAATTGTATATGGGCATGGGTGGTTGGGCGAGACATGTCCACTGCTTGGGCATTGGTTTGATGTTGTTCGGTTGAGTAAGGGTTAGGTTCCATCTCAATGGAGTCATGGGTCTCAGACGAGCTTCGCGCCGGCATGCGCCGAGGTGCGAGGACAGGGTGGATCTGTTGCAGCACGGGTCCAAGGTCTGCCTGAGGTTGGCGTGATGGCATCACGGGATGCAGTGCAGCAGCTGCATGAGGCGAAGATGTCGCAAGTCCTACCGCCAATGGTCTGGTTGATTGAGGCGGCGGTGGTCGCGACACTGGGGCCTGAGCGACGTCAAGAGCCAACTCAGGTCCATGGGGTTGGACTGGTGCAATGGTTTGTTGGGAGGCCATCGCCTGTATGGACTTTTGCATTTCCATCACGGCTGTCATAAGAGTGGTTATAGCGGGCGAAAACTGTTGGATGGCCGCGTTGACTGCAACTTGTATGTCAGGTGCGGTAGTTTGCGGCTGGTCTTGGGGACGCACAGCACTGGTCCCCTCCTGTTCACCTGTGTGGTCCTCTTCTTGAACGGCATGGATAAGGCCCCGGCTGGCAGCCCTCGTAACTCTTCGTTGTCTAGCCATGGAGATTAAGTGTGGAAGATAGAAAGACTGCAGTACGATGCTCACCTCCCCAGCGGAGTCGCCAAAATGATGCCAAGGAAAGTGGGTTCTTACTTACGTGGAGGTGCCACAAAGGCTGCAGTCCGTGTCAGCTTCCAAGTATACAAAGTGGGAGACAGCAAAGACGGAGTAAGGGCTGAGGGCAAGGCTTCTCAGACGGGCCGTGAGGAATGGCAGTGCTGCGAAGGCAAAGCTAAGACGAACAGGGCCGGCAGTCGATAGTCCAAGTCAGGGTCCAAGTCAGGGTCCAATGCTACGGTCCGAAGTTACGGTCCAAAGTTACGTTTCTCTCACTAGAATCCAAGAGCTCCCAAATTCTAGAGTGAGAAAGTGATTTTTGTAAGAAAAGCCAAGAGTCCCCTTTTGAGTTGTAAAGTTCACTATTTATAGGAAACAGGGTGCTTATGTCATAAAGTGCCACATGTCGTCCCCTGGGAGTGACACGTCACCAGGGGGTCCCAAAATACCGGTTCTCCGTTGGACTGCCGGTTCCCAAATTCGCGTTGCCTGCCTCGCACAGCGTCGCTCTACCTGTCTGAGAAGACTGACCATACCGCGGTAGCATGATCAGAGTAAGCCCGTTGCCCCAGCCACCAATCCAAGCCCTTACTGAATCCCATGAGGTGCGTCAAGAGACGCGCAGAGAACCTGACAGTGGTGAGGGTTACCCCTGTAGCCAACTGCCAGGCGGACTAGGCGCGATGCCCTCCAAGGACCTGCTCCCGTCCCGGAGTGACCCGGGGGTCATTGCCCTGGTGGTGTCGAAGATCGACAGTAACATGAGCGGACATGGTCGCAGCTCAGTGCTCCGAGTCTGTGGCGAGGGTCCTTGTACCGGAGCCCCCTGTGACTGTGACGGCGATGGCTATGAGGTTGTGAGCCCATCCCGGTACGAGGCCGAAGCCCCCATTTTGATTGAGACGGCGATGGCTATAAGGTTGTGAGCCCATCCCGGTACGAGGCCGAAGCCCCCATTTTGATTGAGACGGCGATGGCTATAAGGTTGTGAGCCCATCCCGGTACGAGGCCGAAGCCCCCCTTTTGATTGAGACGGCGATGGCTATAAGGTTGTGAGCCCATCCCGGTACGAGGCCGAAGCCCCCATTTTGATTGAGACGGCGATGGCTATAAGGTTGTGAGCCCATCCCGGTAGTATGCAACATGATTGTGGCGCATGAGCGCGTTGCTTATAGCACGAGACAATACCTGGTGCCTGGGGCACGTGTTGTGAAAGTGGTGCGGCGACGATCGTCGCGAAGCAATACTTCGTGCCGGGGGACGAGCCTCGCGGAGCAATACTTGGTGCCGGGGCACGTATCATGAGAATGGCGCGAGGGCGCGGCGACGAACGTCGCGGAGCAATATTTGGTGCCGGGGCACGTATCATGAGAATGGCGCGAGGGCGCGGCGACGAACGTCGCGGAGCAATATTTGGTGCCGGGGCACGTATCATGAGAATGGCGCGAGGGCGCGGTGACGAACGTCTTGAAGACAGGATGTGAGCTAAGTGTACCTGTCATAACAAGATAATGAATGCAACATGTAGTAGTGACAAAGTTGGGGACGTATGATGGTATGCGGTCGGCGGTGACGGGTCATTCGGCGGTAACGCGACTTTGGACGATGGTCATTGCGGGAGCGGTGTGCGGTCACGGAGGATGGGCGTCGCGAGGTTGATAGACGACGGACGTTGCGAAGTTGATGTCGGTCCGGAAGGTGACGCACGACGGACGTCGCGAGGTTGATGTACGAACGTCCGTAAGGTGACGCACGACGGACGTCGCGAGGTTGATGTACGAACGTCCGTAAGGTGACGCACGACGGACGTCGCGAGGTTGATGTACGAACGTCCGTAAGGTGACGCATGACGGACGTCGCGAGGTTGGTGTACGAACGTCCGTAAACATCGCGGAGGTGCAAAGACTTGAGAAAACATCGCCGAACATTGGGGGAAGGCCGAGGCCAACACCCCTGCGGAGGCCGAGGCCGCCCCTGCCGAGGCCGCCCATGCCTTGGCCGAGGCCGCCCCTGCTGAGGCCGAGGCCGCCCCTGCCGAGGCCGAGGCAAAAGGCCAACTCCCTCCTTCGGTGAATTTTGGTAAGGTGTTTGGGCGATCTTGGTGTGACGATTGCGCTAGCGTGAGTGACGTCAATGCGAAATAAAAATGTCCAAGTTGCGCACGAATCACGTGAAGCGAGAAAAACACGTGTCTTGGGTGTGCGGGCACTGACCGGTTTGATGCGCTGGAAAATTGACCGTTGACAATGTTGACGTGTTCGCGCGTAGTGGGACCCCTAGCGGGCCATTGGGTCTGACCAAGATGGGTTGGGAACACCACCTTTAGGCCGCAGGTCATTTTTCCCCGTTAAATCATCCCCAACTACACATTTTCCACTTTAGGCCTTTTGCTCCTCTTGTTGATTTCCACATTTTGTGTTATTCATTCCCTGCTTGTTTGATTGATGATCTGCGTGCTACCTCTGTTACCTTGTCATTTGAGAAAGAAGAGGTTCAACCTATGGAGGTTGAACATAACTCCTTGCGAGTGAATCGTTGCTCACTGAACTGGCATTTTTTCTGTCAAAGTGGTTTCGGGGTCGAGCCTTTATCAATCCCTTATCATTGTATGGAAATTTGAGTTAGAATTTTGGTGGTTTGGGTCAAGGCACCATAATTAGGTTTTTGCTGGTTTGATCCGTGCTCATAATCCCGATATCATTATCATAATGGAAACCAAAATGCATTTAGTTCAAGTGACTCGTAAATTTTGTAGACTGGGTTATGTTGAGTCTGTGGGAGTGGACACAATCGGTCATAGGGGGGCTTATGCCTTGGTTGGTTGTAGTCTTTTTGGGTTCAGTATTATTTTCAGATAAATATTTAATCCTATCTTAGGTGACTTCTCAGGGTGGAGTGGTAGTTTATTATGGTTTTGTTTACGGGCATCCCTTGGTGATCCATCACAGTTATACATGGATTACAATTCAGAGGATCCTGGAGTCCTTTTCTGGTATCATTTGTTTATGTGGTGATTTTAATCAAGTTTTGATGTCTAGCGTGAAAATTGGTCAGCACTCAGGAGTTTTCTCTTGTGCTCAAAGTTTGTGAAACTCCCTTGAGAGGTTTGGATTATCGGACATTTGCTGGAAGGGATCGCCTTTTACTTGGATCCGTGGTTCTCGGGTATTAGGTTTTGTCCTGGAGAAACTGGATCAGCCTGTGGCTAACTCGGACTAGATCATTCGTTATCCCGGAGGCGATTGTTAGTAATCTAGTTATTCAACAGTCTGATCACGCTCCCATTTTATGCAACGATAACCCTCTTCAATCTGAGGAAATGAGTAGTAGAACTATTCTAGTAGTTTACTATCAGGATCTATTTTCTTCTGATCTTACCAGCATGAATGTTAGTAAAGTAAAGTTGGATTTGAGTACTCTAACATCAGTTCATGTGCAACATATGAATCAGTCTTTTACTAAGAGCGAGACTAAAAATGCTATGTTTCGTATGAAAGGTTTTGGGTCTCTTGGTCCGGATAGTTTCCCTGCATCGGTCTTTCATAGGTGCTGGGACTTTATGAGTCCCCTTGTAACTCGAGGTGTGCTATCCTTTCTCGTTTCGTTTTATATGCTTCGTCAGGTGAATAGTTCCTTCTTAACTCTTTTTTAGAAAACAAACCATGTCCTGAGATAGCGGTAGACTTTCGACTAATCAGCTTATGTAATGTGGTCTACAAAATCATTGCAAAATTCCTAGTCAACAAATTGACTCCAGTTATGAGCTCTCTTATTTCACCTTTTAAAATGCATTCGTATAGGGTTGGTGCCTTTCACATAATATTATTCTGGTTCAAGAACTTGAGCCCGTATCTGCAAAACAAAAAAAGGCAGAGGTGTTTTTATTGCTCTTAAGTTGGATTTGAGTAAGGCGTTTGATCGGTTATGTTGGGATTTTTTAGATAAGGTCTTGCATGCTATGAATTTTCCGCGAAATTGGATTCAGATCATTCTGCAATGTGTGACCACTGGATAATATTAAATCCTTGTTAATGGAGCTTCCACTCCCCAGTTTTATCCTAAGTGTGGAATTCGTCAAGGAATCCCCTTCACCTCTCATTTTTATTCTATGCCCGGAAGTGCTTTCCACTGCACTAGTTCATGCAGAAAAAAAACAGGACTGATCTTTGGAACAAAAGCAAGTAAGAAGTCCTCTTCTGTTACCCATCTAAATGTATGCATATTGGCGCAACTGTAGACATCCTTACGGCCAGGGATGAATTTGATGCTTTTCAGTTAGCCTTGCAACTTGGTCTCAACTGGGTTGTCAGACTTCAGTATTATAATCTTATCTTTCTATTTCCTGATTGTTCTTTTCTAGGGCAGTTGACGGCGAGCCATAGGGATTGTTTCACTGCACCCAACATTTTGTGTACAGTTCAGCCTAACTGCATAGGTTTGCACTCAGTACTGGCTACCCAAGGGCAATCAGCTCCTTTACGGCTTTCATCAGCTTTAGCGGCTTTTGTGACCCGATCTGCTGCTGTTGTTCGACAGGAATGGATCGTTAATGTACAACATGTCTAATACA